>CAUYQU010000429.1:0-170984 GCA_963574635.1 Cheracebus regulus
TATCTTTATAGTAGAATGATTTATAATCCTTTGGATATACACCCAATAATGGGATTGTTGGGTCAAATAGTATTTCTGGTTCTAGATCCTTGAGGAATTGCCATACTATCTTCCACAATGGTTGAACTAATTTACATTCCATCACTAAAGCAAAAACATTTCTATTACTCCACAGCCTTGCCAGCCTCTCTATTGTTTCTTGAATTTTTAATAATTGCCCATTCTGACTGGCATGAGTTGGTATCTCATTGTAGTTTTAATTTGCATTTCTCTAATGATCAGCGATGTTGAACTTTTATTTTTCCTATGTTTTTTGGCCACGTAAATTACGTCTTCTTTGGAGAAATGTCTGTTCATATGCTTTACCCAATTTTGGATGGGGTTGTCTGTATTTTTCTTGTAAATTTGTTTAAGTTCCTTATAAATTCTGAATATTAGACCCTTGTCAGATGGGTAGATTGCAAAAATTTTCTCCTATTCTGTATGTTGCCTGTTCACTCTGATGATAGTTTCTTTTGCTTTGCAGAAGCTCTGTAGCTTATTTAGATTCCAATTGTTAATTGTGGCGTTTGTTGCAATTGCTTTTGGTGTTTTCATCATGAAGTCTTTGCCCATGCTTTTATGTTCTGAATGGTGTTACTTAGGTTTGCTTCTAGGGTTCGTATGGTTTTGGGTCTTATGTTTAAATCTTTAATCCATCTTGAGTTAATTCTTATATAAAGTGTAAGGAAGGGGTCCAGTTTCAGTTTTCTGCATATGGCTAGCCAATTTTCCCAGCACTATTTATTGAATAGGAGATCCTTTCCCCATTGCTTGTTTTTGTCAGATTTCTCAAAGATCAGATGGTTGTAGACATGTAGTGTTATTTCTGAGGTCTCTGTTCTGTTCCGCTGGTCTATATGTCTGTTTTGGTACTAGTACCATGCTGTTTTGGTTACTGTAGCCTTTTAGTATAGTTTGAAGTTAGGTAGCATGATGCCTGCAGCATGATGCCTTCATTCTTTTTGATTAGGATTGTCTTGGCCATAAGAGATCTTCTTTGATTTCATATGAAATTTAAAGTAGTTTTTTTTTTCTAATTCTGTGAAGAATGTCAATGGTAGTTTGATGGGAAGAGTATTGAATCTACAAATTACTTTGGGCAGTGTGGTTATTTTCAAAATATTGATTCTTTCTATCCATGAGAATGGAATGTTTTTCCATTTCTGTATGTCCTCTCTTATTTCCTTGAGCAGTGGTTTCTAGTTTCCCTTGAAGAAGTCCTTCACATCCCTTGTTAGTTGTATTCCTAGGTATTTTATTCTCTTTGTAGTTATTGTGAATGGGAATCCATTCATGATTTCACTCTCTGCTTGTCTATTATTGGTGTAAAAGAATGCTTGTCATTTTATACCTCTCAATTATTAGAATTGGCTATGTGAGAACTTCTACATAAAAGAGTAGTTACAAGGCCATCTCATAGTCCATAAATAAGCATAGCCAAATTATAAGTAATCTCCTGATATAAAAGATGATTACTCATTAATTTAAAGATGCCTTTTTCCTCTCTTGGTTGCATTTATTTATTTATTTATTTATGAGGCAGAGTTTTGCTCTTTTTGCCCAGACTGGAGGTTATATTTATATATTAGTTTATAATTTATAATTGACAAAGATGTTAGGAAAAGCTAAATTATTTTTTTTGTACAAGGACACTACTGTTGATGCAAGGAAAACTAATTAAAGTTTGTTTTGATTACTTCTGAAATATTTAAATTTATGAAAAATACAGCTAATTACAATTTGAAAATTTTGAAGCTTTTAGTGAGTCAAATGTAACATTACCCTATGGCATCTTTTAATTTCAGTTGTTTTCTTTCATTCATACATGCATTCTGCCAATTAAACACACTCTGCTTCTTGCTTTCTATTAATAAAACTATTTTTTAATGTTTCACAAGTGTTACAATTTTCTAATCTGCATGTTCAGAAATAATTGCTGCAGTTGTGCAAATTTAAAGATTTGGAGCTGTGCTTGTCACATAGTATTCAATAAAAGTTAACTTTCTTTTCATGTGTTTCTAAAATACTTTGTATACTTCTCATCATTTTATATTATAATCATCTCTGGAAATGTATTTGTCTTCTCTAGACTGTGAGTTCCTCCTGCTGGGGAATGTCTTTTCTTCTTGTTTACAACCCCAGTGTCTTGTATGTTATATAAAACAATATTTTTGACCAAATGGACAGAATTCATTACAATCCATGTTAGATGGTATAAGACCTCTTAAATATCCAAGAAGTGTCTTTTGCTTTGCTTTGTCTTCATTCTTTGCTTTTGTTTTGCTTTGTCTTCATTCTTGTTTCTAATTGGTTGTAAGTTTAATAATGCTGATGTTATAAGGGTTTTTTTGTTTGTTCATTTCTTTCTTTCATTAGAAACCCGAGTACCAGCTGCTGTAAGGAGTTGTATTAGTTCATTTTCACACTGCTATAAAGAATAACTGAGACTGGGTAATTTGTGAAGGAAAGCGATTTAATTTAGTCACAGTTCCACATGGCTGGGGAGGCCTCAGGAAACTTAAAATCACGGCAGAAGTTGAAGGGGAAGCAGGCACTTTCTTCACAAGGTGGCGAGAGAGAGAGTGAGTGAGAGAGAAAAAGAGAGAGAGAGAGAGCAGGAAGAACTGCCACTTTTAAACTATCACTCTATCACTATCACAAGAACAGCATGGGGAAATTGACCCCTTGATCCAGTCAGCTCCCACATGGTCCCTCCCTGCACATATGGGGATTCCAGTTCAAGATGAGATTTGGGTGGGGACACAGAGCCAAACCATATCAGGGTTATCTCTGAATTCCCAGTTATGCAAACACCCAAAGGTGAGAAGAGTCTGTCTCATCTACTTGTAGCTTTTCTGAATTGTTACCATGAACCCCAAGGTGGCAACACAGCTGGTTAACTACTGAATTCCCCCTGCTGCTACTGTCTAAGGAAACATTCGATTGTCTTCTCTTTTAGACACAAAAGTAACCATTACAAAACTTAGGTAATATAATTTTATACCTAAATTTTGAGATATAATATTTTGATATTTTAAAAGCTCCCATTATTGAAAATCAGTTGCAGATTTTTCTGTTGTTTAGAAGAATGTTAAAAAACTAAATCCAAATGTCTGTTTGTCTCTTAATAGTAATTCTCTTTTGCAACCCCCTTTGTGGAGGGAATATTTTAATTTACAGGAGCATAAGTTTCTAAGTAATTAAATTAACATTTTTACTGTGGTTTTGTAAAGCACCATAAGAAAAGCCTCAGAAAATGGCCTTATAATTTATACTACTAGGTCTTTCCTTTAGTCAAATTATAATTCTTTGGAGATAATAAAATATGCCTGCCTACTCTCTCCTGTCAATTCAACTTGACATTGATTTTTATTATCTTTAAAAGACTTCACTTTCTTTAGGTTGATGATTGTATTTTTTTTAAAGCTTAGTATTATCTTATCACTCCATCCCAGCGTCACCCCATTCCAAGTATAGGCCTTGATTTGTTGTTTAAAGCCATTGTATTTCCTTGTAAATATAGAATTGATTCAAAACAGTCACAGTTTGAAACATTTTAATTCTATGCCATGGATAGTCTGTGTGTTGAATATTTTATGGCTAAACTTTTTCTAGGCTAGAAGAAAACATTAGGTAGTTTTAAACTATAAGGCTCTACAGTTGAAAGTACTTGTTTTTCAGAAAGAATGTTTTTACTTTTTAAATCCCAAAAAGTTACTTTAAAAGTTTAAGAAATTAGTTTTATTATTAGAAAACAAAATATTGAGTTTATGTTGCTAAAGGCTGCACAATCGTATTACTATTTCTTTCATTCATTTTGTATTTTGCTATCTATATTATGGTGGGATTTAGGTGGAGGTGGAGATTAAAAATCATAACTAATACTTTAGTATACATAGTACTTTAAATAATGTATTTATTTAAGGGAAACTATATTATTTGCATGTTGAGTACATCCAAATATAGAAAATTTCTTGAAAAGGAACTGGTTTCAAAAATTTAATATTTTATTACATTATCTTAAATATTAACTTTATCAAAAAATTAACCTTTTAGAACTACATTTTACTTGCATATAATGGACAGAGAAAGAACATTTCCAAAAGGAATGAGTATAATGTGAGAATTTTCTTCCCACCATCATGGCTCCTAGAACATCAGCCTGAACTCTAATTCTCTTTTGTGCATTTCCTGTTATAAAATATGAAAAGAAAGCTGCCTTCCATACCCCTTTCTTCCATCTGCAGTGGACCACCAATTACCTAAAGCCTCTTTTGTTTCATTTCTGATGAGTTGTTGTGAATAGGAAAAATCATTTGAGGAAGAAGAGTAAAAGTTGTATGGATTTTCCCCACTACTTATCTCTGTGAGGACAGGGAGGAAAAAGAACCTACCTAGAGATATTGAGAAAGATACTCTTTCTATTTGAGGAGGAGAATTGACACCAACTTGTGGTGTATCTTCTTAAATTCATGAAAGAAAAAGATATGTCTAAACTTATTTGTAAAAAGAGAGCAGCTAAGATTATGGATTTGAAGAAAAACAAACCATTGAAATAATTTTATTTCTTTTTTCTCCAATCTTTTACAGAACTTTTATAGAAAAGTTGAAAGAATGATACAATACTCATACACCTCCTTTTCTGAATTTATATTTAAATATTTGACACAATTGACTTTCTGTATATGTCGTGTGTGTATGTATATTTTGCTATATTATTTGACTTTTTTCAAAGTAAATTGCTCAGCCTGGGCAACACAGTGAAACCCTGTATCCATTAAAATACAAAAAAAGTTAGTTGGATATGGTGTATGTGCCTGTAGTCTCAGTTATTCAAGAGGCTGGGGCAGGAGAATCGCTTGAACCTGGAAGGCAGAAGTTGCAGTGAGCCGAGATTGCACAACTGCACTCTGGCCTGGGCAAGAGAGCAAGCAAGACTCCATCTCAAAAAAAAAAAAGAAAAGAAAAGAAAAATGAAAAGTAAATTTACTGGTATTGTGTGACTTAACTCCTAAAATTTCAACAATTATATTTTAAGAACACAATTCTTAACACAAACAAGAAATTTAACATTGATACAATACTATCATCTACTATATAATCCACAAACAATTTTTCCCTGTTGTCCCAATATAGTCACTGTTTTTTTAAGAAGGACTGATCAAGGATCATACATTATCTTCTTTAAAGTCTTTTTGCCTATTTTTGTCTTTCATGAGAATGACATTTTATAATGTCCAGGTCAGTTGACCTGTAGAATGTTCCACAGTCATAACCTTTCCAATTTATTTCCCTTATGATTAGATTTGGGTAAAACATTCTTGTCAAGAACATCATGTAGCAGATGCTGTGTCCTTCCTGTTGCATCAAGAGGTCCAGCTACTATCAATGTAGTCATTTGTATTACTAAATTGGATCACTTGGTTAAAAAGTTACATTGCACAGAAACATTGAACTTTTTGTAATTAAGAGGAATCCATGGGAATGTATTAATAGAATTTTCTTCTATTAATCTTGATTTTTAAAATTTATACTGTGCTCAATCCATCCTTTATTGTTCCCCAAATAGGTGAGTACCATCTTTGTGACAACCAAAGCTTACAGTTTATTTAATAATACAGACAACTGATCAGCAAAACCAGCATCTTGTGAGAAAGGTGTTATAGTTCTCACAACTATAGAGGATGCTGTAGAAACACATGGAAAAGAGCTTTTTTTTTTTTTTAAGATGGAGTTTCGCTCCTGTTGCCCAGGCTGGAGTACAATGGCACAATCTTGACTCACTGCAACCTCCACCTCCCGAGTTACAGGGACTCCCCTGCCTCAGCCTCCCAAGTAGCTGGGATTACAGGCACGTGCCAACATGCCCTGCTAATTTTGTACTTTTAGTAGAGAAAAGGTTTCATTATGTTGGCCAGGCTGGTCTTGAACACCTTGCCTGAGGTGATCCTCCCACCTCGGCCTCCCAGTGCTGAGATTACAGGCATGAGCCATTGCACCCGACCTGGAAAAGAGCTTTAACTGGACCTTGAAGAGTCAGAGAAGACACCCTAGAGGAAGTGACATAATTTCTTAGGACATTTTGTTTAAGCAAAATGAGAAACAATTAGGATAGAATGATATAAGGCTGTATTTTATGAGTTTTGCAATATTTATTTTTTCAATAAATTTTATATGATTTAATAACATGCTTCTTTTGATTTTTTTTCTGGATTATGGCAGAATTTTTTTTCTTTTACTATGACTATTTTTCTTTTCTTTCCAACTTTTAGGTTCGGGGTTACATGTGCAGGTTCGTTCCATGGGGAAATTGCATGTCACGGGGTTTTAGTGTACAGATAATTTTGTCACCCAGGAAATACATAGTACCTGATAGGTTGTTTTTCAGTCCTCACCCCTGCTCCCACCCTGCACCCTCAAGAAGGCACTGGTATCCATTGTTCTCTTCTTTGTATTTATATGTACTCAATATTTAGCTCCCACTTATAAGAGAAAGTATGCAGTGTTTGGTTTTCTCTTCCTGCACTAAGTCTCTTCGAATAATGGCCTCCAGTGCCATCCATGTTGCTGCAATGGACATGATTTTATTATTTTTATGGCTGCATAGTATTTTGTAGTGTATATGTGCCACATTTTCTTTTTCCAGCCCACCATTAATGGGCATCTAGGTTGATTCCACATATTTGCTATTGTGAATAGTGGACAAGAAGAACTTTTAAGCAGAAAGAATCCTGTGATCCTCCCATACACAGCTAGGATCCTCACACACACAGCTTGGATCCTCACACTTAAAATATTAAGGTTCTGTTTCATCTTCAGCAAATAAGCTTGGCTAAAAATAACAGCTAGAGGTCCATCTGCAATTCTAGTGAGAAATGTTTTGTAAGAAAAAAGTAATCAAGTACATAAGAGATTCGAAAATGTGGACACTAGGTGAAGACTTCAGCTCTCAGAAGGGCCCAGAATATCTCAAGACCTTTAATAATAAGGATGAAGACCATTCCTTCAATGTCTACATAGATTATCTCATTTAATCCGTAGCATCAGAAAAGTTATTGTGATCACAGTTCTTTATTTTCCAAGTTTATAATTCAGGAAAGTAGGAATAAGAATTAAAAATCAGGAAGCTTAGGTTTCTGATTCCAGTTTTTTAAGTAATTGCTTCTTATTCTTAGGCAAATGATCTGAACTTCCTATTTCTGTTATTAATTGGTCAAATATGATGAATACAGATTTTTCTAACATTCTGTCAATTATTTTAGGGATTGAATAACAAATATATGAGAATCATATTGAGAATTATAAAGCTTTCTGGAAATATGACTTATTAATTCACCGTTTATTCTCAAAGCCTTTAAAGTTCTTCATCCTGGATGTAATTAACTCTCAAGGCACAAATGCATAATTAAGTTTCTAATAAAAAGATAACAATTTTATCTACATCTAATCAGGTAAGCTTTCACTGAAAGAGAGATGTTTAGGCCAGTGCTTTGCCTTGGATTTAGAAGTGACAGACTCTTTTTTTCATAATGAAATTGTCAAATAATAGCTTTGTGGCAAGATATAACTGCATAAAACTTCACAGCTCTTCAAAATGTTGGTTTTACGAACACTGGGAATTCCCACAATATCAGCATCACTAAATTTAGCTTTAAGCACAGTCATAAATCAGTACTAAGAATAAATAATCTTTTGGATTGATTTGTTTTCTTCCTCATTAGTGAAATGATTTTAGCATTGCTTAACTGAAGGAATTATTATTTTAAAAAAATTTAAATATAATGATTCTAATCATCCAATTTATTTATGCTTAAGAAAGCATAATCAATTAACCAAGCAAAATAAATAAACATAGAAACCTTTCCATCCTAATAGCCTAAAAATATTTTCAATTGTGTATACTGTTCTTGATAAGAACTAATTAAGGTGTTTATTAACTAAATTTGTTCCAGATCTCAAAAATTTACTTTAACATGGCAACAGTTCTGTAATTGTCTTTCTTTTTTTCTGGCCTATTATTTTTTTGGACAGGATCTCATTCTTGCACTCAGGCTGGAGTACAGTGGCAGGATCACTGTTCACCACAGCTGTGACCCAGGCTTGGGTGATCCTCCCACCTCAGCCTCCCAAGTAGCTGGGGCCACAGGTATCCACCACCACGCCTGGCTAATTTTTATATTTTTTGTAAAGATGGGGTTTTGCCATGTTGCCCAGATTGGTCTTGAACTCCTGGGCTCAAGTAATCTGCCCATCTTAGCCTCCCAAAGTGCTAGGATTATAGGCATAAGCCACTGTACCTGGTGTTTTTCTGGCCTACTTCATTCTGCTATCTCTAGTAAGTAAAGTCATAAAGTTAGAAAACTACTAGACTCTAATGCAATTAGGCAAGGTTTTCCAGAATAGTTATTTATATAGCTTTCCAAGATAGACAATAATGACAAATCACATAAACAAGATTGTAAAAGCATTTGAACAAAAATATGGCTAAACTAAACCATTTTGCCTATCTTGATATGTACAATTTAAGGGATTGCTCATTTACTCTGTGTATCACCACAGTGTAAATATTACAACTTTTTTGTTTGTTTTTAAGACCTCTGTCACCCAGGTTGGAGTGCAGTGGCATGATTCCAGTTCACTACAAACTTCACCTCCTGGGTTTAAGCGATTCTCCTGCCTCAGCCTCCCAAATAGTTGGGATTACATGCCTGTGCCACATGCCCAGCTAATTTTGTGTGTGTGTTTTTAATAGAGACAGGGTTTCACCATGTTGGCCAGGCTGGGCTCGAACTCCTGGCCTAAAGTGTTTCACCTTTCTTGGCCTCCCAAAGTGTTGGGATTACAGGCATGAGCCACCGCTCACAGCCTACAATTTAAAAATCTCCTGTAGTTAGTTACTTGCTAATTTAAAAATCCAGTTCATGAAACTTTTAAGATGTTAATTATTTTTTGCATTTAAATATTATCTCACATTATTGTCACTAAGGCTGTGGTATAATTGTCTCTAGAATATCTGGAAGACCCATATTTGGCTTAAAATGCAATACATTTATTCAGGAGAATGTGAAAAAGAGAGCCTAATAAATATTCTTTTTTTCTGAAATTGCTATAGCTAAGAAAACCAAATGAAAAGGAAATAAATATGACATGGGTGTGTGTATGTGCACATGTATGTATTTATGTTTATACTTCTGTTCGATACCTGGCACATAATTGGTACCCAATAAATATTCTTAGAATGAATCTACCAAAATTTTATGGAATATTTGTTGCCTCATGCAGTGTAGTTTTTATAATCTAGAGCTAAAAAACTACCTTCTCCTTTAAATCTAATTCTCTTCATCCACAATTCAAAATTTTCTTTCTCACTGTGATGAATTTATCTTTTCATGCATACCAGAGGTAATGACTCTATGAGAATGATAAAGTGACAAAAATAAACATATCTGGGTAACTCATGTCTGGTATTTGCATGACTTTTTCTTACTTTTCAGCTGCTCTACCCCATTCCACATCACCCAGCCCCTTTAAGAATTGCCTTCAAAAGGTGTGTGTGTGTGTGTGTGTGTGTGTGTATGTGTGTGTGTGTGTGTATGTGTGTGTGTGTGAATGAAAACAAACAGGAGGAGTTACCCATTTTATCAGAGAATAAGAAAATTTGGAGCTAGAAATGAGCCCAGAAAACTTTGTTTTAACAAGACCTCTGGGTTTAATCATTGTATTAAAAGGATAGTCAACACATTTTTGCCCATGAAAGACTAGCTCTATCCTGTTCTAAGGGGGTTAGTATACAGATGCCCCTCAATCTGCGATGAGGTTATGTCCTCGGTCACCTATTGTAAAGTCATAAAATCGTAAGTCAAACCACTGTAAATTTGGGACCACCTATAATTGGTCACAGAACGGCACACAGGCAAGCATTTGTGGACCCTCCCACTGTTAATGAAGTTGCTAAGAACATGGAGTACTTAGCTACCAGTTAGGGTGACCAAGTTTTTACAGAACCAACTGGGAAAGAGCACTGCCAGACCAAAAATATGCTTAGTACACAATAAATAATTATTCACATATATATTATTATTTAACAATGAAAAGTAATAGTACTTTAATAGTAGTTAATAGTAGGGCCAATAGTGTGAAAAAATGTTTTCATATTATATTACACATAATATTTTATGATGATTTTGTCTTCTGATACAGACATTTATTTTAAAGCTTTTTAAGTCTTCACTGGATATCTAAATTTTTAGGCTATATTATTATGTATTTTTAAGTGAATATAAGAATTTTTTAAAAGGTAGATACAATGTAGTAATTAAACAGATATTACCTTTATTAAATAAAATAACTATGGCATATTTATATTTGCCTTTCCCTTCTTTTCTTTTTAATAGAGGTAAAAATGAATATAGTCAAAAGTAAAATTTACTTTGACCCTCAGTTCTGCCCTCATTAAGCCCACATTACATTGATTTCTTGTGTCGGTCCAATACAATGACATCAAGCCAATATCCTCTCAAAAAAAAGGTTTGAGTATAGAATACTTTCTATTTTACCACACAGCTTTACTAAACAGCTTTTTAGACTTGTAGGCGTTAGTTCCCAGCTCTGCAAAAATGCCCATCCACTTTGTAGCTACATGCTTGTTTCGGTAGACCAGCTGTCTGTCAATCAAGTCCTCTGCATGTATGAACTCGTCATGTATGTTGTCCATGTCCAAAATGTCCATCACTTCTAAACACTTACAGGTACATTGGATGTCAACATAAGTTAAAACACTGTCAGGATTAATCGGCATAAAACACATAGTTTTACCTTATGAAATTGAGATGGGATGCTGTTTTAGTCTGCTATGTGTTGCTGTCACAGAATACTGCAGACTGGTTACTTTCTAAAGAACAGACATTTATTTCTTACAGTTCTGGGGGCTAGGAAGTCCAAGAACATGCCAAAAGAATCTGTCAAGGGTACTTCTGGCAGAAGGCAGAGGACAAGAAAACAAGGATGGTAAAGAGGGCATGAGAGAAAGAGAGGGCCAAACTTGTCCACTCCCTTGATAACAATAGTAATCCATTCATTAGGGCCAAGCCTTCATGACCCACCTCTTAAAGTTCCTACTTCTCAACACTGTTGCATTGGGGGTTAAGTTTCCAACTTAAGAAGTGGAGGGTCACATTCAAACCAGAGCAGACTCTAAACAAGTTACAGCTTTAGTAAATAAATGAGAAATTCCTGTTTAACTTGACTGCCCTTTTCTGGTGACATTTTTTTGAAAACAATCTTAACTCTCAAAAATGAGTTCTTTTTTGATTCTATGGCTTTTTGTCCTGAACTACATAGAACTTCAAATAACACAGGCAGAGTCAGTTCATCTTTTCTGGGTTTCTTTAGAGATCATTAAACAGTTTTAGAGAAACATCATTTACATTTCTGTCTCTTAGTAATCTTTTTCTTTGTTCTCATCTGTCATGTATTTAAAAATCAAAGAGAGACGTTTTTTTGCTCCACACTTTGAAAATATGATTTTACAGAAGGCCAATATTTTAACATATTTTTATGGCCAGCCACAATGATAGGCATCTTGTCGGCGTATGTCTCAAAGCACATATCTCCTTCCATTTCTAGAAAGTCAAAAAGCTCATTAAGTGCTTCTGCACATTTTGAGGAAACGGAAAAGTGACCAAAAAATTTCATTATAAAACTGCAACATCATAGCTAAGCAAACCACATACCTTTTTATTAATATTGTGTAAAGATGTACAGGACATTTAATAGGTAAGAACTATCCATTTTCTCTTATAAGACATTTACAGGCTGAATGGAATTTTCCAACATTTACATTTGTACCGTCTGTCAAATATGCAGATAGATAAGTAGAGTCTACTTTAAATTTGGACAAGATGTTACATCTTTTATGTTATCTCAAGTTTCATTAAAGTATTCACAGAAATCAAGAAGATGACTTGAAACTCCATTTTGGAATTCAAAATACCCAAGAGCTAGAGAGAACATGGTTTTGCTGGTCTGATGCAGCGTATCATTTTATATATTGTAGAACCGTGATCATTAATAAGATCTGACAGAATCTTATTAATTAATTAAACAGATCTACACTATAAGGGGTCAACATATTGGTCATCAAAATTTCTTCTTTTGTTTACCCTCAGTACATTTTAGTTTCAATCTTTGAATCAGAAAAAGATTAACTCAAGTATGTTGAGCAATCAAGAGAACAAAATGATCATGCATGCTTATTATTGTATACTCAAGCTAATTGAGCAACTGCCATTTTCTTTTCTTTTCTTTTCTTTTTTTTTTTTTTTTGAGACAAAGTCTCACTCTGTCACCAGGCTGGAGTGCAGTGGCACGATCTCAGCTCACTGCAACCTCTGCCTCCTGGGTTCAAGTGATTCTCCTGCTTCAGCCTCCCAAGGAGCTGGGACTACAAGCACACACCACCACGCCCAGCTGGTTTTTGTATTTTTAGTACAGACGGGGTTTCACCATGTTGGCCAGGATGATCTCGATCTCCTGACCTCAGGTCATCTGCCACCTTGGTCTCCCAAAGTGCTAGGATTACAGATGTGAGCCATCACGCTGGGCCAACAACTGCCATTTTCAAAAGAGCATTGATTTCTTGGGGAGGGTGGGATGGGAGGAGATTTAAAAAAAAACAGCTTTGACTGACTTCCAGAAACTTGTCTGTCCCATCCTATACTTGTGAGATATAGGTTCCACAGGTATATTCATATTACCTTCTGTTTAGTCTCAAATTTATTTGTATTTATTTCTGACTATTGTACACTACTCTCTTTTGACTTTCTCCTTCATCTAGATCCATGCATCCTTCTATATATTTTTAAAGTAACACACTTGTTTGGCCTTTTTTTTCAATACTGTAATGCTAGCTTTGATATTATAGTTACACTCATTTTTATCACTGAACTATGAGAAAACATGGTCACAATATTTACAATATAAAAATTAAAGTAGCACAATCTTGATACAAATCACTACAGTTAATTCACAGGCAAAATCAAAGAGGAGCTCAGGATCACAAAGCTTGTGGGTTAAATACTCAAGTCACATCATCTAGAGTAATGCAACAATGGTTGAACTGGTATTGGCATCACAAATCTTGATTACCAATGTCGGTAGTCAGGAGAAAACTTGCAAAAGCCACTGAGAAAGATTGATAATTGATGCTTCATCCATTCAACACTAAAAATATTGTGGCTTTCAGCTTCCATTTTCTAGATGGTCCTGTGGATTTTGTACATTTCTTTCAACGTTCTGCATTCATCTCTGAAATCTGAGGTTTTTTATGTCTTGCAGAAGGGTTTCCCAGAAAGCAAAAATTTACTGCTAAAACTAAGACAGTACTGAGCAAACCTGGATAGTGGGTTGCCCTATCATTAATTCTATCTCAACTGCATACTAGTTGAATGATCGTAGATAAATTATGTGTACTCTTTGCTTCAGTTTCTTCATCTGTAAGTTGGAGATAATAATAATATCACATCACAGTGTTTTATAGAATTAAAATGAATACCTTACAAAAATAAATAAGCTCTTCTAATAGCATCAGGCATTTTGAAAATTATGTTAGTTATTACTGCTATCATTATTAATCATTTTATTTAACTTAGAAATGCTAAGGATAAAATTTTCTATCTAGCTTTGTTTCCTACCTTCATACTCATCCCAGAGACTCTTAAATTGTTTTCTTTCTATTGATTGGTCATTCCATTTCCTTTAAAAATTTCTGCTGGTTTATTTGTTATGGTAGTTGCAAATCTGGTACATCAAATGTATTTTTTTTAATTCATAGCAAGAAGATCACCAATAACTTAGAGTGTGCTAAGAATAATAACTATGCTTCTGAAGCTGGAGATTTTGCCAAATAAGTTCCATTGAATCCAAAGGACAATTGTATTTTAATGTGTATGCTCTTAAGAGCACACACTTGCTAGTGTTTCTCTTTTACCAATTAAAACATGAAAACATTTGAATAGTTTTTACAATTTGATGCAAACTTAAATGTTGTTGGTAGGTTGAGTTAATTTGCCCTACAAAGAAGTAAGAAATATAATCATATTGTCCTTCTTTCTGAGTTAACCAACTATGATATGTTCTGTGAAGGAAATCTAGATTTCTTTAGATCATTAAGTCCTTTAATTTCCCAAGAGCTTGTGAGGTGACCTCTGTGTCTCATGACCTGGTTTTCAAGAGTTAGATCAATGCCAGGAACTTTTTTTCAGAGAGTTCATGTCACATTTATCAGAAAATAGGCTTTTTGGAATCCTGCTGGCTTCAGTTTAATTTATAATTCAAATCAATGTTTTATACTCTTGGATATATTAGTAGTAAAGTGAACACTCACATATATTCATTAAAAAAAGAAACTCAGCTATATTACAAATATTTCAGAACATGATATGTTGAAGAGGCAATTTAAAACTCTCATCATTGTGCTTTACCAAAACCAGTTCAACATTAAAATAATGCATTATTATGCACAAGGTAAAACAGGTTCTTGATCATTATTGGCAAGCGGTTGATAATTATTACAGGGTGATTGTTCAAGCAGTCTGAAAAATACAACTCTCTAAAATTATTTTTTTAAAAGAAGAAGAAAAAAACCTATCTAGAAGCATTCACAATTAATTTGTATAGCTTGTATTCCATCTGGAAACACTTACATAGTTAAAAAGAAAACTATTTTAAGATCTGTCTCTGTATCTCATTTGCTGACTTGCTTTTTGGACAATAAAGTTAGAAATATGAACATTTTCACATAAAGTCTTAGTGTACTCAGATTATTACTATTTTTTTAAGCATAAGGCAGAAGTCACATTTCCCTGTTCCAGAAATTTGGCCTTAGTATCTATTGTTAAACATCCCTCATGGTATATTTGAGGGTTTTGCATGGACAGAGTCACTCTCACACGCAACAGTCATTGTGGAAGCCATCCTTTCCTCCATCACTCCCCTTTCAAGGTATGTGAGTGCTCAGTGACAAAGAGAAAGCATACTGGGTAAGACAAAAATAAAGGGAAAATCAGAAGCTTCATGTAGGTTTTACAAAGTATTTGGCCTTTCAAATATGAATAGAAACTTCATAGAAAGCCTGAAAAACAATACTGTTTTTATAAAAGTTTCTTTCTAGAGATGATAGATTCATTGAGTTTTCTGAAACTATCTTCTGAGGAATAATTCTGTCATTCTCCTCTGATTTTTCTCACATCTTCTTACCTTCCCTTAAGAAGCTAATTTCCTTGAAGTCTTTGAAATTTTTGTTTATTGTTATTTTTTAATGAGTTTTCCAAGAGTTACTTGCAAAAATTACACTCATCTGTGGTACAGATCCTGAAAAATGTTTTAGTGTCATTCTTTGTTTGCTATTTTATTTGTCTTTTTGTTCTAACTTAAGGAAACGTATACAGATGAAATAGTATGTTTCTTGTTTTATCATTTAGAAGTCATAAGTGCAATTATACAGTAATCAAGATGTAATTCAGATTCAAAAGTTAAAATCTGCTTTCTTCATCTACTTTCCTTGGACGCTTTGGGCATTTTTGTTTGTTTTCTCCCAGACAGGGTCTGGGTCTGTCACCCAGGCTTGTGTGCAGTGGCGTGGTCTTGGCTCACTGCAACCTCTACCTCCTGGGCTCAAGCCATCCTCCCACCTCAGCCTCCTGAGTAGCTGTGACTACAGGTGCCCACCACCCCATCCAGCTAATTTTGGTATTTCTTGTAGAGACGGGGTTTCACCATGTTACCCAGGCTAGTCTCAAATTCCTAGACTCAAAGCAGTCTGCCCATCTCGGCCTCCCAAAGTTCTGACATTTTAGGAATGAGCCACCACTCCTGGCCACTATAGGAATTTTTATAGGTTTAATTTATAAGTACAACAAATATTTAATAATAATTAAGCTGGAAATATTATAAAGTGAAATTAGATAATTCATACTTGATTAGAATAATTTTTGGTGTTCTTAAATAATGTTAACATTTATTATTGTTACTATTTTTCTGATCCTCCCTATATCATTCATATAGGCTTCTTATTATTTATATTAAAATTTCTATTGAAAATGAAAAAAATCAGAATATATTCAGATTAAAAAAAAGAAAGAAATACTTGCTTTATTACTTTCACATATATTATGGGAATTACTTATCACAATATCCTGAAGCCTCACCTATTTTACTACTATGTGGATAAGGTTACTGATACTCAAAGAGATTTAGTACTTTGTTAAAAGTAACAATGACTAAGTTGAAGTGACAAGATTCAATTCAAGGCTTTAGACTCCAAGAATTACTCCAGAGTACTCTTATTTACATCTGTGCTTTTGTCTTCATTTTTATAATTGTTTGACACTTTGACCTTACAGGATATCATAAGGTAGTATGATGTAACAGCGTTCTTATTCTCTAGCTCTAATTTTTTAAAAGTATCTTACTCAACATTTTAGAGCTGGTGATTTAAGAGTAAGAGTCCTAAGGACTGTTTTGTGGGCAGCATGATACAGCTTGGAGTTTGAATCAAAATTCATTGTAAAAGGGAAAGATGATTAAAGAGAGGTTATTTATTCAATCAACACATTAATTGTGCAGCTACTCTATCCTACATATTTCTTCAGGAGCTAGAGGATTGGTGATCCGAAGAGATGAAACAACTTATTCTCTTAGAGCTTTCTTTTTAGTTGTTGGGGGGCACAGAAAATAAGCGGAAAAATTATTAAAATATATAGTTTAGGTAAGTGTTAAGGAGTAAGGAGAAAATAATGCAAGAAAATCAATAGAGAGAGTCAGAATATGGAAAAAGTGCCTGTAATTTTAGATAGGATGACTCAGAGAAAACCCTCTGTGAGAAGGTGACATTTGAATAAATAACAAAAGGAGGGTGGCAAGTAAGCCATGCAGATATCTTTTGGAAGAATATTCCAGGCCAAAGGAGCATCAGATGCAAAGACCTTGGGGCTGAAATACCCCTGACCCATTCAAAGAAGGCCAATGGAGGTGGAATGAACTGAAGGAAGAGAAGAATAGGAAATGGTGTCACAGGGGTGCAGATCTTAGGGCTGTGTAAGGCTTTTGTAAAGACTCAGTTTTATGTTCATTGAGTGGGAGTCATTGGAGGCTTTGATTAGAGGAGTGATGTCCTGTGACTTATATTTAAAAAGAATCTCTTTGCTCTGCTAAATATAGAGAAGTGGGATTAGGATCAAAGTAGGGAGATCAGTTAAGAGGCTCTTCAAAAACAATCAGATGGCTCCAACCAAGTTGGTGCAGTGGAGATAAGAACCTGTCAGGCTTAGAGGATAAAGGCCTATAAGATTTCCTGATGGATTAAATGTAGTGTGTGAAAAAAAATAGAGGAATCAGTATAACTCCTGAGTTTTTGGCCAGAACAATTTCAAAAATGAGGAAAACAGAAGGAAGAGCAGACTGGAGGCAGGAGGCAGAATAAGATAAGATCAGGAGCTGTTTTGGATGTATAATATTTGATACCTTGATAAATATCCAAGTAGAGATTAAATGGGTGCTAAAGCTGTACTGGCATAAGAGGGTTCAACTCTAAGGCATTTAGTCTAATATAAGTGGGATTATAATTATTCAAAACCAAATATTTTTAAGGCTTTTTTTAAATGTCAAGCACAGTACTAGGTGCTAGGATGTAATATTAATGAAATTGTTATAACTCCTGCTCTCAAGGTATGTAAGCGTATATAGTTTGTGTTATAGGTGATTGAGTTATATAGTGTTCATAAAAATGCAATCTCAGAAATAGGAAACCTTGTTCCATTATCACATTGGTACAACTATACTCAGGAGTTTAATTCAATTGGCCATCCTCCTCAGAGGAGTTTGTTTTTTTTTTCCTATCCACGGATCCCCTTCTAAAAGTGCTACTATGGCAGACTATTAATTATAAACAAGGCTCTTCATATTTACATCTGTCATTTACATTTAATGTCCACTTGATATGGTTTGACTGTGTCCCAATCCAAATATCACCTTGTATTACAATAATCCCCATGTGTCAAGGGTGGAGGCAGGTGGATAAATTGAATAATGGGGCAGTTCCCCGCATACTGTTCTCATGGTAGTGAATAAGTCTCATGAGATTTGATGGTTTTATAAATGGGAGTTCCCCTGGACAAACTCTCTCTTTCTCTGCTGCCATGTAAGACATGTCTTGCTCCCCCTTTGCCTTCTGTCATGGTTATGAAGCCTCCAAGTGGAACTGTGAGTCCATTAAATCTCTTTCCTTTATAAATTACCCAGTCTTGGTTATGTCTTTATCCACAGGGTGAGAATGGACTAATACACCATTGTTCTTTCCCTTTCAAGTTACTGCTAAAATTCAACTATTGAGTTGTATTTGATGAGTGCTGCCATCCCAGTATCTTTGACATATAGGTGGTGGTGTTGATGTTTTCCTGGCTAAACAGTCATACCTGAAAGGGGACTTATTTGCTAGGCTTTTTTGCTCTGTGTTTGAGAGTTGCAAATTTTTGCCACTGACATTTCAAGATCTGATATTCTTCTCTTATAAATCCTGCATGGGGTTTTTGAAGAGCCTACTAAGGGACTGAGTAAAATAAATATATTTCTAATAATGCGCCTACCCAGATAAAAGTGGGAGTTCTTTGATTTCTTTTTTTTTAAAGGATACTATAAGTCTTTTGGATACATTTGAGATAGTGTTATACCTGCCATTTTTCCATTATGAAAGACTGCTGTGCTAAACGTTGGTGCTTGATATTCAATCACAGCATCTTTCCTTTGAGTCAAAGAAGAGAGCAAATAGCCCTCTGTTCAGGGAACCAGGTAGCACTAACCACTCTCCACTCTCAAACACTCAAAGTAATTTAAGCTATCGCAAACCCAACACTGCTTTGGTAGTATCCCCCAGAGAACAAGGCAGTTAAACCAAAATTTCATGTGGTTTTCTTTCATGACTTGAGCTCCTTCTGAGAAGTATATCAATAGTTATGCAGGAATATTTCAAAACCGTTTCATCGACAGTGTTCTAGTGGAGGTCTTCATCAAATAACAACTGTGAAGTCATATCTGGCAGTGTAAGGAGTGCTATGATTCAGATTACAGCATGGTGGCTCACTTCTAAGAATTTCCACATCCAGAAAAATCTTTGAAAGCATAAAGTTAAAAAAAAAAAAAGAAGAAGAAGAAGAAGAAGAAAACCTGGATATACGTTTTTCAAATGTCTGCCTTTAAAATTCATTTTTTTTTGACTTTTATTTTAGATTGATGGGGTACATGTGCAGGTTTGATACATAGATGTATTGTGTGATGCTGAGGTTTGAGATATGAATGATCCCATTACCCAGGTATTGAGTGAGCATAGTGCCCAGTAGTTTTTAGACCATTGCCCCCCCTCCTTCCCTCCCTTCCACCTCTGGTAGTGCCAAGTGTCTATTGTGGCCACATTTATATCCAAGAATACTGTGTTTAGTTCCTGATTATAAGTGAGAACATAGCAGTGTTTGGAAAATCTGAATATTTATATATGTGAAAATTGGGCTTAGTGTGAAGCCAACTAAATTTGGCAACTTCTATCCTAAAACAAAAGTCAGTGTGTATGATCTATATAGTTGGGAAAGGTATCAATTAGAAAGACAATTCTTTGTTGTCAACTCAAAATTTTTCCATGTACATATTTATACTTTTACCAATTTTGCATATATCCAGAAAAAATCAATGCCATTGATTTCATCTTTTAAAATTTTACAAAAATGATGTCATTTTGTGTAGATCCTTTTGATGCTTGCTTTTTAAAAATGAATATTAAATTTTTGTGTATTTATGTTTGTGACTATAAATATAGTATACTGATTTTCTACTACTCTTTAAAATATCATTGTACAAATTAAACCTTTTATCCATTAATTTATCCATTCTGCTACTAATAGAAGTTAGATATTTAGGGCTTGTCCAAAAACTTTGAAGGAAAAGAATTTTGACAGTCATAGACAATTTCTCAACTTTGCTTCAACATGTTTATATGCTTATCTGTTGAGCCTCTATAAATTCTAAAGTTTCACAGAAGATTTTTCTAGGGTAGGGACAAAATACCATGGGGTAGAAATAAGAGTTCTGAATCTTAGAACAAGGACATAAATGAAGTAGTTGACAACCAAGGAACATGGCAGACCTGGAGCTTACCAGACTGTTTTTACAGAACCAAACATGTGTTTCAGTACAGAAGTTTTCATGAACCTTTTCTTGTTTCTTAGCACTACTGCCTGCTATATGCCACTGTTTAGTATAGCAATTCAGAATATTTATTTTCTGTCAATGTATAACAGGCTCTATTCAAGCAAAACCTTTCAAAGATGAAACTTGCTGATCTCTTTAAGCCATTCAGTATGAATATAAATCCAATAAATATCCTCATTCTTTTAGATCTGCCCACAAAATAAATGGTACACATGTGTGGCTATTCATCAGAATTCACTGGGGATCTTTATGAAAAAACATACTTACATGACACAACCTTGGAAATTATCATACAAGATTTACAGGATAAAGGAACTGCATTTTTAATTTTAAAACCCTTAGATGATTCAAAAGTAAGTTGAGATACAACTTTCCCAAGTAGAAAGCTTAAAATTTTAGATAGTATTCCCTAGTGTAGATGCTCTGAATATTAGTCAAAAAAAGTGATAAAATTTAAAAAATAAAATGTTTTACCTTGAAATCTTTGGCCAGAATTCAGTTGATCTGCTTTAACTACTTATATTCTGAAAATGTTTGTAGCTAAGAAAGAAGCAAATACTGCTGGCATCTCTGAATATCAAACTGATTTATACCTCACAGAAAAGACAAAATACTTTATGTGTGGAAGAGAAAACTCAAATCGTTAAGATACTTTATTCATTGTGGGTATAAAGGGTATTTTGAGGATTGTTACCATCATGCTTTCTGAATCCAGGCCCTTATAAAACGTTGTAACTGGTTATGTATAAGCGCAACTTACGGCTTTTTCGTTGTGTTTCCAGCACAGTGATGCAGTCCATGACCTCCTTCTGGATGTGATCACGTGGGTTGGAATTTTGCTGTCCCTTGTTTGTCTCCTGATTTGCATCTTCACATTTTGCTTTTTCCGCGGGCTCCAGAGTGACCGTAACACCATCCACAAGAACCTCTGCATCAGTCTCTTTGTAGCAGAGCTGCTCTTCCTGATTGGGATCAACCGAACCGACCAGCCAGTAAGCAACCTACATTGACACTAGCAAAGAATTTTTCCACTTCCAGCTTTTCAGTATCGCCAATACTAAAAGTACTTATGTTTGAAAGTATCATTTCTTCTAGTCATCTAAGATAGATACTAATTTTCTGGTCTTACTCAGTTTTCCATTTTTCATATTCCATTGTCATAAATAAGCAGCGGATTTTATGAATAAGATGTATATTTCATTTTAAAATAGATTTTTGTTTTTTAGATCAGTTATTGCTTTGCAGCAAAATTGAGCAGAAGCTACAAACATTTCTCACCTATCCCCTGCTCCTACACATAAATAGCCTTCTTCATTTTCAACATCCCCCACCAGAGCAGTACACTCGTGACAACTGATGAACCTACAAAGACATGTCATTATCACCCAAATTCCATAGTTTACATTAGGTTTCATGCTAGGTATTGTATATTCTCTGGGTTTGAACAAATGTATAATGGCACATAGCTACCCTTAGAGTATAATTTTTTCACTGCCCTGAAAATCCTCTGTGCTGCTTCTGTTTATCCCTCCTTTCCCACTAATCTCTGGTAACCACAATTTTTTTTACTATCTCCATGGTTCTGGCTTTTCAGAATGTCATATAATTGGAATCATATAGTATGTAGCTTTTTCAGATTAGTCTCTCTCTCTTTCTGTCTCTCTCTCTTCTATCTTTTTTCTTCTTTCTTTTGTTCTTTCCTTCCTTCTTCCTTTCTTTCTTGCTTTCTTTCTCTTGCCTGACTTCTTTCCTTTTCATCCTTCCCTCCCTCCCTTCTTCCCTCTTTCTTTCTCTCTCTCTCTCACTTTCTTTCTTTCTTTCTTTCTTTCTTTCTTCTTTCTTTCCTCTTTTTCTTTCTTTCTCTCTCTCTCTCTTTCTTTCTTTCTTTCTTTCTTTCTTTCTTTCTTTCTTTCTTTCTTTCTTTCCTTTCTTTCTGTCTCATTCTGTCACTCAGGCAGGAGTACAGTGGCATGATCTTGGCTCGCTGCAATCTCCACCTCCCAGGCTCAAGCAGTCCTCCCACCACAGTCCCTGGAGTAGCATGCGCCACCATGCCCAGCTAACTTTTTGTATTTTTAATAGAGACAGGGTTTCGCCATGTTGCTCAGGCTGGTCTCAAAATCCTGGACTTACCCAATTCGCCCGCCTCAGCTTCCCAAAGTGCTAGGATTACAGGCATGAGGCACCACGCCTGGCCGTGGCTTCTCTCAAATGGTCATATATGTATTTGAATTTCCTCCATGCTTTTTTGTGACTTGATAGCTTATTTATTTTTAAAGTTAAATAATATTCCATTGTCCGATGTACCACCATTGTCTGATCTACTCACTTACTGAAGAACATCTTGGCTGCTTCCCAAGATGTCAATTATGCTTTTGTCAATTATGAAGAAAGCTGCTATGAACACTTATGTGCAGGTTTTTGTGTGGACATATGTTTTTAACTGCTTAGGATAAAACCAGGGAGCACAATTTGTGGATCACATGGTAAGCGGGTATTTAGTTTTTAAAGAAACTGACAAATTGTCTTCCAAAGTTGCTGTACCATTTTGTGTTCCCATTACCAATAAATAAGATGTACGTTTCTTCAGAAATTATTTCATAAACTTGTCTTTCTAAGAAACTACATATTGTCATTATTTTTTTTCTTTTAACCACAGAGCTCAATATTGAGGAAACCTTGGTAAAATTATTTAGAAAATGAAAGAATATCTTTTTTCTAATAAACAGAATTGTGTTTTAAAGTTTATAATATCCTTAAAATCAGCTGATATTACATTAAAATCTGCATGTCTAAAACAAGTTTTTCCAATTGATGTATTTTGGAAAATAGCACAACCTACAAATCATTTTTAGTATATGTAAACTCTTCCCAAATTTTGTTTGACACTTTATATTTGCGTGAGTTCTGGTCATGTCTTTAAGTGCCAACCCTGTACGTTATTGCAGCCTACATTTAGTCATATCAAGGAAAGGAGAAAGAGGGAAAAGGAAAGAAAAGGGAAAAAAAATGAACAGCACTAGCCCAGTGTTACTAAAGCCAAGAAGAAAATATAAATAATAGATAATATCCTAAGTTATTACACAGACTTTATGCCCACTTATAATTTTTGGGAGGCAGTTTCAGTTTGCTTAAGATTTATTCACGATATAAGTTTGTTATCATGAGTAAAACTGCAAATGAGCATAAAAGTTTCATTTTGGAGAAGACTTTGAGCATAATAAATAGTTTGTTCACTTAATGCTGTTTTCTGGTATGTGTCCATATGTATGGAGTACTTTACAATAAAAATGCAGTTGGATTCATGTTTGTGATTACACATTCATGATTAATGACTGCGAAGGGTACAATTATGGTGATTATATTTTTAATTGGGTATCATATACTAATGTGACAGCTTTCCCCATAAATGCATACCTATGAATAAGCAATCAAAGTACACATTTCTTTCCTCAAGAAAGTAAAGCCTTATTTAACAAAAATTAATAGTTGAAGTTCTAACTCTAAAAAGCAAGAAATGGAAAATTGTGTTATTTTCCAAGAATATAGCATTTTATTCTCTTGTTAGCTTGCAATTCAAATGCTGTGTGATTTCTTTTCATTTAGAAACCTTATTCTTATTTTTGTTTCCTGATGTTACATATGATATAAAAAACTTTGCCAAATATTGCATACCACACAAAACTCATTTCTAACAAGTAATATAAAGAACAATGATTGATATGAAAACATGGGTAGAGTGCAGCTCAGCAAAACTTGTCTTCACTCCCCTTGCTAGCAAGGTTTCCTTTTCTGCACTCCCCATAGTGTTTAGGCCCAGCTTTCTTTCTAGCTCCTCAGATGTAGAACTTCCAGACCTCTCCTTCAATGTCATGTTTGTAACCTAAAATTTGACCTGCCCTTTTGTCTTATTTCATAGGGATCGTACTCATCAGTGAACCCATACTACTCTGGTAACTTCTATAAGTTTGTTGACCTTTTCTAGTAGCGGCTATGGATTTTAGTCAGGGCTTCCATTTTTTTTTTTTTTTTTTTTAGATGGAGTCTAGCTCTGTTGCCCAGGCTGGAGTGCTGTGGCATGGTCTTGGCTTTCTGCAGCCTCCACCTCCTGGGTTCAAGCAGTTCTCCTGCCTCAGCCTCCCAAGTAGCTGGGATTACAGGCACCTGCCACCACACTCAGCTAATTTTTTGTATTTTTAGTAGAGATGGGGTTTCACCATGTTAGCCAGGCTTGTCTCAAACTCCTGACCTCCAGATCTGCCTTCTTTGGCCTCCCAGAGTGCTGGGAAAATAGGCATGAGCCACTGCACGCAGCCTAGTAGGGGCTTCCTATAAGGAAGAAGAACTGAAAGAAATGAGAATTCAGGAACTGACATGAGAGTAAAGAATTGATCGTTGGTCAGCTGAAAGTTGTATAGTTTAGAAAATATACAAAAATAAGAGCTGGCTCCCTTTTTGACCAAGGTTGTCTAAATCAATATTTAGTACAATAACAAAAATTCAGAGAAAGAAAGCCGTTTGGGAACATTTAATTTTAACCAGATCCATTTTTAATCATGTTCACCATGAATTTTCCAACACCACCTTAAATCCTTTTAGGAAGAAATAAACAAACAATTACAAATAATTAATAATATCATCATGAAACAAATAATTACTAATACTATCATCATTAAAATACTGCAATTAATTACACTATTTAATTTTCCCTTTAGTTTTAATGTTTCTCTTTTATTGACAGTTACTTAGTATGTTAATATACACATGATTATGGCCAAGAGAAAAAATTCTTAAAATCTATTTTAAAATCTTTATGCTAATCTCAGGAATAACTATTCATAGGCTCTTATTAGAATTTTTCCTAAGTATTATAATTTTTTTATTCTAGTGCTATGCTGTTATCCATAAGCCATTATTAATGTTAAAGGCAGTTTTCAAAGATAGGCTATGTTTAAGTATATTAATTTTAATATCTATGTTTTAAGTATCTTCTCTAGATTATTATTTTGCAGACCTGTTGTTATGCAGTCTTGGTAAATATTCAGTTTGGTTTTATGGCAGTTGACCAGTATTCCATGTGGTAGTGATTTGACTAAATCATTTGTTCCTTTTCCTAGATTGCCTGTGCTGTTTTCGCTGCCCTCTTACATTTCTTCTTCTTGGCTGCCTTCACCTGGATGTTTCTGGAGGGAGTGCAGCTCTATATCATGCTGGTGGAGGTTTTTGAGAGTGAACATTCACGTAGGAAATACTTTTATCTGGTTGGCTATGGGATGCCTGCACTCATTGTGGCTGTGTCAGCTGCAGTAGACTACAGGAGTTATGGAACAGATAAAGTGTAAGTTTACCATTTTCTTTCTTTTTAAATCTAGGTAAATTAAAAGTGTTGGATTTTCTTAGAAGCTAAGGTCTTTATATTACCTCACAGCAATAAATGAAGGAACTGGAGCAGCAAATGTATATAAGTCAATCCATAGTTATACTTTGGTTATGATGTAAAAAGAAAAAAAATACATTGAGACTTACCATGATGCTGTTTTAAAACAGCATAATTTTTCCACATCTACATCATAACCTTGCATAATTACAAAGAGATCATAATTTTATTTTTCTTCAGAAAATTAAGACGTTTGTCAAAGGAAGAACTAGCTGCATGAAAAGCTGTTTGCTAGTCTGCTAGCACAGGACTGTGTAGCCCCTGACACTGGTGTCTTCTCTACTTCCTGACAAGTGAGTTCGAGTCACTGGAAAACCTTTTACGTCATCAAGAGAAAGAGTGTAGGAACAGGGACAGCTTGTGTTTTTCCCCTTCTTTCTAGGTAGGCATTGAGGTAGAGTGATGAATTTGTTTTCAACATAGCTTTAAATTGGTAAGACATACACATGGAGATGTGCAGCATATTAGGATGAAGTTCAGATAAAAATATATTTTTAACCTACATACATATAACAGTTGAGATCCCCAGAGTAAATCAAAGTTTTATTAGAAGAAGATTAGAAAGGAAACCAAGATAGATCTCTGATGAATAATCATATCTAGATCATAGCCCCAGGAGAAAAAATAAGAGGTAAGCAGTCACTTAGAAAGATCACCATGAGATTCTGATTCAAGGGAAGTGAGGCGAAAGTGTCAAGATGGTGTTTCAAAGCACTACCAGTGACCAGACATGGTGGTGCATGCCTATGAAGCTACTTAGGAAGCTGAGGCAGGGAATCACCTGAGCCACGGCTTTCAAGGTTTCAGTGAGCTGTGATTATGCCACCTTACTCCAGCCCAGATGACAGAGTGAAATCTCATCTCTAAGAGGCGAAACAAAACAAAAACAAGGAACTACCATCAGTGGTGTTTTATGTCAAAATTAGTTTAAATTATAAAAAGATAAAAAAAGCAAAAAACAGTTGACCTCTGTAACAAGTCTTTTTTTTTTAAGAAGTGGGGTCTGTATGTTGCCTGGGCTGCTGGAACTTCTGAGTTCAAGTGATTCTCCTGCCTCAGCCTCCCAAATAGTGCAACAGCCATTTGTGCAAAGTACTGGAAGAAGGCAAATTGGAAGGTGTGAAGAGATAAGTCAGTAGTAAGAGTATTATTTACACTCAGAAGTAAGTTGATTGAAAAACAGTGAAAATATTAACTTATGTGATAATCATGAAGGAAGATTTTAAAGATGAAGTCTTAAGCATATCTAGGGTGAGAAAAATCAAATTAATAGAAGGAGATTTGTGGAGAGAAAATTCCTTATAAAATATATGGCCAAAGGAAAGGGAAAAGTCCTGGAGGAATAGAAATACACAAGACTAAACCAAGATTAGGAAAATCTTGATTTGCTACTAAAAGTGGTCTTAGAATTTGCAAAGTCCATGGCACTAATTTTACAGGTGAGAAAATCAAATACTAGATAGATTTATTGCATTGCCTGTCGTTATAGAGCTAGGTGGTAGCAGATGTAAGATAAGCCAAGTCTGGTTATTTCAAATAAACTAGGATTTATTTATTTATTTATTTATTTTGGAAATTGTAAAATGACCCCGCATTTTTGAGGTGAGTGCGAAGGAAAGGAAAGGTAAATTTTGAAGTAGAGGAAATTTTCCATCAAGTAAAAGATGTTGATTTCTATTGAGTGAATAGATGAGGTCACTTAAAGAGAATAGATTTGAAAAGCTTTGAAATGAACACTATGGAAAATGTGCTAAGGAGCCAATTAGACATTAATAAAAAGATTTTCAAGCAGCAGTGAAGGCTCAGATGAGGTTAGATAACTTCAATTTGTCCAGAAGTTAATAAGCCAAATTTCATGACTTTGCACCAGCAATCAGCAGTCTGAACATGCTGGCAATAAAACAGCTTGCTTCTCAGAAGTGAGGATTCATAAAAAGGGAACGACAAGGAGAGGAGGCCAGAATTATTGGGAGCATAGTTAAAACAGCATATGTGAAATATGCTATTTTAGGCACCAACAATACAATTTAAAGACTTATTCCTGTTGAGTCTTTGAGTATAGGGACAGGCTATTTAAAACCATTTGTCTAAATATATTAAAAACAATTATTTTTTAATCTTACCTTTGTGAATTGTAATCAAGTCTGTGATTTTTCTGTTCATTCCCGTGACATTTTTGAAATAGACTAGGATTAGCAAAAAAACATTATCTAAGGTTGCCCCTAAAGGTATCTTAGGGGAGGGATGTTAGGTTGATATAGGTTTGTGTTTTTAAATAATAACTTTGATATATACATATAACATAAAACTCACTAGTTTAAAGTATACACTTCAGTTGTTTTTAGGATGTTCATGGTATTATACATTCATCACTAAGGTCTAATTTTAGAATATTTTCATTAACACAAAAAGAAACCCCCTATCAGTCATTTCACCTAGATCACGGGATTTTACATTTTGCTCAATGCATTTTCCTACCAAGAAATTGAATAATATAGTTATTTGTGACCTTATACTATTTCAAATATTGTTAAGGAGTTCCATTTTGCTCTCTTAAAGTTCCAAATTACGTTTTTGTTTTTCATTAATTTTTTTCTCCTTAAGTATTTGGGAATTTTCCTGTTACCGAACTCATTCAATTTGTTTGGTTTGTGTTTTAGTCATTTACTTTGAGACAGATGTCATTTTTTTTGGACAGTAGAAATCTATCTTTTCTTAGAATCAATAATATGTAGTCTCTTGTGACTTTGTTAAAGCATTGGCCATCATTACTTTAATTTCCTGCACCATAACTGGAAGCTCTCATTTACTGACATTATTACTGTGTGAGACTAGGGGCTAATTTATTTCCCAGGCAGTGATTTAAAACAAGCCTTAATAATACTTCAGTTTTGCAGTTATGACTTTTTCCAACACAAAGAGAAGCAAAACAGATATAGAGAAAGGGAGGGTAGATGGAAAAGAGAGAGTAAAAGACAGGGAAAATTTCATTATTTCAACTATTTCACAGGTGGGCATAAAACATTTTAGTGTCTTGTTTGTACATTTTAAAGACACTGTCCACAGAGAGCCTTCAGAATACATGTAAAAAAATGTTTGACTTCTACTTTTTGGGAATTCATGCAGTCCAACATCTATACAGTGCCATTTTGCCCACTGAAGAAGAAGGTATTGAAAAGCAAACCAGTATTGACCCATTGGGGGACCCATTAAGAAGTTAAAGTGAACAGATTACTTCCATCAGGACTTAATCAAGACATTGCAATGAAAAATATAAGCAATTAATTTTTACACAACTCAAAGGATTTCTATATATAGAATTACGTATTTTGTTTCTTATCATTGAGAATGTCTTTGTCCCAGTTTCTCTTGCTGTTGTGTATTACTTTTACTTTATTTAATACAGCATTTCCTACTCCTTACTCACTACGTGCCTCTTTTTTTTTCCACACATCACTGCTATCTCAGGTTTGTTTGCAGTGTTACCTTCCTATAAACCACATAGATTTTTTAAAATATGAAAATATATAATCCACAGTCTAAAATAAAGTGAAATTAGCCAGAAATCAGAGAAGTCTTGTCAGCTATTTAAATTATTATTAAGCTCAATACAGTAAAATGTATCTCTTGGAAGTCTTTTTGCTTGTTTTTGGAACTTCATGATTCTTAAGTGTTTATTCTTCAGTCTTGCCTACTTAGAGTACATCTAGAATAAAACCACTGAATGTCTATTACAATAATTCAAATAATAGACGTGTTTCCCTTTTCTCTGCTCTTAATGTATTTATTATACTGACAATGAGGTTTTATTTCTGAAACCTTTAATATAATAATAATACCTTACATTTCTAAAATTTAGAGAATTATATTAATGGTAGGAGATAAAATCAGAGATAAAATTGTTTTGTAGGTTAAATAAATGCTATTTTGATAGATATGGAGACAACTATCATATTCCATCTGGCTAATGGATTTTCATATGTTTTCGATGAAGTGTTATTAGGGCTATTGAATTTATGATTATGTATAAAACACATACACACAAAGCATAAAAATTTGATTTTGAGAAGCTGCTTAGTTTGCCATCAATTTGCAGTGCTTGTAAAGAGCCATTCTTTGTTTAACAAAATATTTTAATGTGTAATCACATTATATTCAGAATGTTCTTATAATAACATTTGGTTAAAATAATCAGACATTTTAAAAATCCATTTAAAAAACCAATAATCTTTGGAAAAAAAAAAACTTCTGCTAATATACCACAGGTATAAATTGCACTGTTAATGGGCATTCATTTTCATTTATCTCTTCCTTATATCGTTCGTTGTCTCTTAGACTATTATTTATATAAGTATTCAGTGATGCCATCAATATGATACTGTCAGAAGATAATTATAGCAAAGACTGGCTCTGACTTAACAATAATTCAGACAGGACACATTTGGAAATTCAGTGCTAAATACTTTGGTTTTATGACCTGAAACTAATCACTTCATTTAAACTTTAATTATTACAATATTACCAAAACATGAAAACTGTTTGAACAGTAAATTTTTATTTAAAGAAAAAAATCACATTGATATTTTATAGCATTTTTCGCTCAATCTCCTGTATGCAAGTGAAAAAGCAATACCATCATGAGTGGACTGGAAGAAGGAATTGGAAGTGGGTACCAGGAGAAGGGAGAGAGGACACTGGGAAGGGGTAAAGCCCAGAGAATTGTCTAGGAGAGAAAATCTGGGCTAAAAAATTGATGAGGAGTTTCTAAATGTGTGGATAAAGTCATGAACGTTTATAATCGATCAGTGCATTCTTGAGTACTAGAAGAATAGCCAAGCTGTTAAAAATAATTGAAATCAAATTTTATGATCTGAAAATTGTAGTAAATTATCCATTAAATTTTACATTTGTCTTCCTAGCTCACTATCTTAAGAGCATCTCTAAAAGGAGTAGTCTCTCGTCTGTTAGTTAAAAGACCCCAGATGTTCTTATTTTCACTTCATCATCTAACCAGCATAATCATGTAGGTAGGAAAGTGATTATAGATTTTTTTTAAATATCAGATTAGTGTATTATTCAGGAAAGAGATTAGTTAAGGAACATTGATCTTGATAGTATCTGAAGTTATATGCATAGATTTACTTATTTTGTTCACAGTTTCTAAGCATTTCAAACTCATAGAAAATCATATTTTCACCCAAGGAGTATTTTTCTAAGCAATTATTATATGATATTATAAAATGTTCTTATAACATTTAATTGACATGAAGCATCAACCTTACTGTAATATTGTCACCAGATGTGTTTGACTATAGTTTTACCAGTTATAAAAGACTGTATATTATATGTTGCTATTTATATAAAATGTCCAGAATAGGCAAATCATTAAAGACAGAAAATATAGTGGTTGCTAAGATTGAGGAGAGTATGGATGGGTCATTGCATGGCAGTGAGGAGTGAACAATGAAGAGTGACTGTTGGTGGGTACAGAGTTTCATTTTGGTGAAATGAAAATATAAAATTAAATTATGGTGATTGGTTCACATTTCTTAAATATACTAAAAAACTTGGAGTTACACTCTGTTAAATGATTTATGATACATAAGTCATATTGCAGTGAAGCTGTTTAATAATCCTAAAAGTTTCACTAACATCGAGATGACTTTGTGTTTAGAAAGATCTGATATTTTGACTTGAGACCTGTTTTAATAATCTGTGAATTATATACAGCATATAAATTTCTCACCTACTTATTAAGAATTTATGATTATCAATTAGTTGTTTTATAACTCATATCTTTATTCTCTGGAGAAACATCTAGTAGCCACAGACAGTTTGGAGTCAGGTAGACTAGAATAAAATTTAGTCTCATCTACTTATTGTCTATGTGGCTGTGAGTAGTTTACCTGAATATCACATTCCTAATCCATAAAGTGGGAGTTATTATAAGTACCTCGCAAGGCTATTATGATGTTTGAAACTGTGTGTGTGTACACACATTTATGAATCAGAGTATGTATATACATAAAGTGTATGTATATATATAAAAAGTATGCATGTATGTGAAGTGTCTAGCATAGATAAGTATTACATTAGAACTTTTATTATTACTGGTACTATTATTTGGCTGATACAAATGAAGAAGTATAAACATGATCAGCACTGTTTTGTTGTTGTTGTTGTTGTTGTTTGTTTTTGGGGGTTTTTTTTTGAGACAGAGTTTCTCTCTGTCGCCAGGCGCCAGGCTGGAGTTCAGTGGCGCGATCTTGACTCACTGCAACAACCGCCTCCCGAGTTCAAGCAGTTCTCCTGCCTCAGCCTCCCGGGTAGCTGGGACTACAGGCACACGCTAACATGCCAAGCTAATTTTTTTGTATTTTTAGTAGAGATGGATTTTCGCCATGTTGGCGAGGATGGTCTTGATCTCTTGACCTTGTGATCCGCCCACCTCGGCCTCCCAAAGTGCTGGGATTACAGGCTTGAGCCACCGCACCCAGCCAACAACATTGTTTTTAATTATAAAATAGATTGTATTAAAAAGCGTCCATTTACTAGAGTAGTGATTAAAAGTCTTTTTTTTTTTTTTCCTGATTTTCAGGTTCAAGAGTATATATGTGAAGGTTTGTTATATAGGTAAACTTGTGTCACAGGGGTTTCTTGTACACAATTCTTATGCTGTCACCTTCTACTAAGATGAGACCATGGCAATTGCTCAACATTTAGTAGTATTAATAAATTATAACAGATAGTTATAATTCTTATCTTTGTAGTCAGTCCATCATAGAATGTAGGATGCATTTTGCTGAAAAAACTAATGAAACTCTTTTTAAAAATATAGCATATTCAGGAATAAAGACAGCACAATCTGCTTTTGATATATTAGAGGTAGTGTTTAATTCTAAGATCCACAACTGTAGCAGAACCTCAAATGCTACTCTTGACCACCACTGACTGCATTCCTTTCGTGTATCACTCCACTAACCTTTTTTTTTTTTAATAATTCGTGCACTTGCTTACAAAGTATTTCAACATTAGATATGTGAATGTGCTGTGATGAAAATGGCATTAAAGAATCCCTAACAATCATATTATGCAATAAGCTGAGACCTAGATTTATTATACTTGGAGTATATACCTATTTCCTTTTTCCCATCTTGCCCTTCTTTTTTGCTCAGTTTCTCTTTATTCCTTTCTTATTCTCTCAATCTTGCTATATGTGTGTGTGTGTGTTTCTGTATGTGTGTGTGTATATATATACACATTTGCCTATATATATGTGTATGTATACACACACATATATATAGGCAAATATTACAGAGAAAAGGATATTATGTAATTTAAACATTCTTATAAACAACTTGATATGATTAAGCCTTGTGAATTTCATGATCTAATAGTAGCCAAAGATTGTTTACTGGTTACATTTAATACTCATCAAAAATAATTCAGTCTGTGATTTAAGTATCCTGTAGAAAGTGAAACAAACATATTGCTAATTCACATTACTCTAAAAAACTTTAGTTAATATTTTAAAATAGAATAATTCACAAGGAGAATGACAATTTGTGGGTTAACACCAGTTCTTTAGAGTTCCGAGATCAATAAACTCATATAATTCAGTAAGACCTCATCATATATCTAGCAATATATGTTACTTTTATTATTTGAAAAAAAATTATGCTACAAAATGAATTTCAATAACATATTTGTATTAGATAAATGAAAAGGAGGTCAAGTTTTGTGGTATATGACAAGAGTTTCATTGAATTACAGAATATATCTAATATCAAAGGTTTTTACTATTGCCTTAAACATGAATGAAATAAACATGAGTGTGGTCAGAAGGCACTTGCTTTCTCAAGTCTGTTCTGTCTTTTGTTACAGCACTTTTATAAACATAATGTATAGATTTATACATGTGATTCAATTTCATTTATAAAAAAGAAATGGTCATTTCTTAAAAATTAAATGTGAATGGCCAATCCAAATTACTAATTTCATAAATTAAATGTTGCTTGGTAGATAAAGGCAATTTTCAGATAACTTGTATTCTTCAATAGCGGGTCTCTCTTACCATTCACAAGCTGGACTTCAGTGTGTTTAGCGTGATAAATTGTTCTTCTAGCTTTGTCTCATCTCAACCAGTGTTTTTACATTGTATCTAAATGTCATTGAATGGCCAGACTTATAAAAGAAAACTCTGAGGTAGGATATACGTGCCCAGGCATGTATATATAGACACCACGAAATATTCTTCTCCACCTTAAAGCCTGAGTGAAATTTTTTAACATAGGCACAGGGAACTGGGACAGGAATCAGGCAAAATTTTAAGGTAGTTAATAGGAAGAGGAAGAAATACAGAAAGCTTTGAGAAAGCCAGCATGTGGCCAGAAACAACAGCAGTGTGGCCATATGGCAATCAAATTAGAAAAGGAATTCTTGCCACACAGCCTTCCAGAAGAGAGGAAAGCCCCAGCGGCCCTCATGGAGGGATGATTTACTAAGTACACTTTATGTATTTTATATTGCCTCTTTCACTGTTCAATTCCAAAGGATATGTAAATCTATTCTACCAAATAGATATAAAATTTTTTCTTAATGAATAAAAATAATCATTTTGAGTTGCCCTTTTACATTTAGAAAAGATTACTATGCCAAAAGCACATTTCCAAATAAAGCGTTAGCTAAGCTGAGACCATTTTCAAAAAAAGCAAAATTTGCAAGGCTATAATTTAATGATACTATTTTAACAAAGCATTTGGTGAGATTATTTAAAATTTTAAAATTCCATTAGTCCAAGACAACTGTTAATAATATAATTAAAGGTATTTATTTAAGATTCCTTAACTTGTAAAATAATCTTCTATAGAAGATTGTGAAGCACATTTTGCTATTAAAATTTTTTTCTGAAAATGTGTTTTAGTTCTCAGATTAGCTTTCAAAAACTTATTTGACTTACAAAATAGCAAGAGCTGAATTATTAGCAATCCTTAAAATGTATTACTATTATATCATGTTGCTATAATTTCAGCAGCATTCATGAGCTACAGTTATGTATGTGTGTGTGTGTGTGTGTGTGTGTGTGTGTGTGTGTGTGTGTGTGTATCTGTCTGATCTAGACTGGCAAGATGTCCATGTTTTGGTTTTGTTCTTCATTGTTTTTTTTGTTTTTGCTTTTGTTTTTGTTTTTGTTTTGAGACAAAGTCTCATTCCATCACCCCATCTGGAGTGCAATGGCATGATCTCGGCTCACTGCAACCTCCGCCCCTCGGGTTCCATGATTCTCCTGCCTCAACCTCCCAAGTAGCTAGGATTGCAGGCACGCACCACCATGCCCAGCTAATTTTTATATTTTTAATAGAGACGGGGTTTCACCATGTTAGCCAGGCCGGTCTTGAACTCCTGACCTCAAGTGATCTACCTGCCTCAGCCTCCTAAAGTGCTGGGATTACAGGCATGAGCCACATGCCCAGGCTCCTTCATTGTTTTTACCCAGAAAAAAAATACAATCTTTGTTCAGAACCCAGAAAGACCCATGAAAATCTTCCTTTCCCAAGAGTTTCTTTTTTCTCTCCCTCTCTCTCTCTCTCTCTCTTTTTCGCTATCTCTCATACACACATACACACACTCTCTCTTATTAGAATGGTGACAAGATAGCCTTTGGTCAGAATGAAGACTATGTTCTTATTTCAACTTTGAATTCTCTGGTTTATTTCTGCTTATATTTGGCACCACACTTCTATTTCGTATGATCAAGTTTTTTGAACACCACCACAATGAAAGGGTGACTAATTATCCAAACAAACCAATAGTTTTTAACTAAGCATTGATTGCTTCACTAATAGCATTTTTTTCGAACAGGATTATTGTGTTTACTTTGAATATAGAAATTACCTTGTCTACATAAAAAGTAGGAACTTGCAGTCTGTTTCTTGTTAGAGTGCCTATTGTGCTTCTACTGAAATTAGTTTACATGTGTTTAACTTAATAGAAGAAGGCCAGACTTCATTTTTGGTTTTTGTTTTGTTTTTGTTTGAGACAGAGTCTCGCTCTGTTGCTCAGGCTGGAGTACAGTGCCTGGTTCATGACTCACCACAGCCTGGGCCTCCTGGGCTCAAACCATCCTTCCACTTCAGCCTCCCAAGTAGCTGGGACCACAGGCGTCCACCACCAGCCCCAGCAAATTTTTTTTTTTTTTTTTTTTGTAGAGATGAGGTCTGACTATATTACCCAGGCTGGTCTCAAACTCCTAGACTCAAGCAATCCTCCTGCCTTGGCCTCCCAAAGTGCTGGGATAACAAGGGGTGAGCCGCTGTGCTCACCCTCTTCATTGTTTTAAAATAGGCTTTTTGTTGGCAATTTGTTTGGGTTCAAGGCTTTTTTTTTTTTTTTTTTGCTTAGAAATCTAGCTCTTAAAATAAGTGTAAAGTTATAGCAAAGTAAAGGAAGACAAAAACCGTAATTAACATCATTGCCTCCACCACTCAGATGCTAAAACTGTTAGCATTTTAGTGTATTTGCTGTCAGTAATAACTAACCTAAAACGTATGGCTAAAGCCCATTGGGTCCACTTCTAGGTGCTCTCTACTCTTATGTGAGAGGAAACCACTAACATGAGTTTGGTGTGTTTTTGCTCTTTCCATTAAATAGCATATATATATATATATATATATATATATATATATATATATATCTCCATCAAAAATATATTGTGTGTAGTTTTTAATGTCTGTGGTGTGTATGTCTAGCATATATATATATGCTATTATATATACATTTGATGTAATTTAGATTCTTTACCTTACTTTTTTACTCAACTTTGGTTTTTTGTTTGTTTTTTTTTTGTTTATTTGTTTGTTTTTGAAACAGGGTCTCACTCTGTCACCCAGGTGGAAATGCAGAGTGAGACACCTGCATTCCAGCCTGGATGTGATTTCAGCTCACTGCAGCCTCAACTACCCGGGTTTAGGTGACCTTTCTACCTCAGCCTTCTGAGAGGTGGGAATACAGGGGCACACTACCATGCCCAGCTAATTTTTGCACAGACAGGGTTTCACCATGTTGCCTAGGCTGGTCTCAAACTCCTGGGCTCTAGTGAACCGCCTGCCATGGCCTCCCAAAGTGCTGGAATTACAGATGTGAGACACCACGCCCGGCACCGCACTTTGTTTTTTTTATTTATCTTATTTATGTATGTAGATCTACTTCCCCCTTTTTAACTATTCTGTAGCATTTCATCTAATTTATTCATTCCTTTTTTGATATGCATTTCTAATTTCCCTTTTTAATAGTTTTTCTGTTATTCCATTATTACTTAGTAAGTAACTTTTATAATCACAGAAATATTTCAGTGTTTAGGATTTGTACATTTTTATTATATAGAAAATCAGTCTTGAATATTTACCACTGGAGTTAGTTTCTTCTTGATTATGCCTCATCTCTGGCAAAATGGCAAATAATTCAATATATTATTTTTAACATCAAATGTAATTTGTTCAAAATTTACATTAATCTTTCTCATAACTAGTCACTTCCATTTTGTCTTCCTGTCATCCTGAAGAATGAAAATGGAATTTCCCAGAGGTTTTCAGAATTGGGGGAGTATTAAATGTAGCTGAAATTAAGTGATTAATAATTTACTTTTGGGTCATGAATCAGCTTCATGGGATGCTAAGGATCATTTGCAACCCCAGAAGTATGAGCAGTAACAATGCACTTTTTAAGACTCCAGAAATCTCAAAGGTTGGCTGCCCAACCTAATTAAACTTCAATCTTCTGATACCAAATTTATTTCTTCTTTGTACTGCATTTCCTCAGATCTTCTTGACAGGAAAATGTCACTTTGCCCGACAGCTGATAGACAGGTTATGTAGCACCATAATTGGAGAGAAAAGGATAGCTTAAAGCTACTCGATTTAATGGCTACGTATATGGCTTTTTCTTTCTTTCTTTCTCTTTTTTTTTAAGTTTCTATGACAGACACGAAAGGCTTTAGCAAATAGGCCCAGTGCCATTTTTTCCTGCTTCCTCCAGGGGTAATTATCTTACTCCATCAATAGTGCTGTCAGAAATTGGGCACATAATTCAGCATTTAAATGAACAAGCAATGTAATATTTCCTGTCTCCCAGTGGAATGCTTTGCAGCTCACATTCTTCTCTGTCACTCGCTCACTCTTGATGTATGTCCCATACCCAGTCCTTGAATGCCTTCTCTCCCTTGTGTTTCATTGCAGATGTTGGCTCCGACTTGACACCTACTTCATTTGGAGTTTTATAGGACCAGCAACCTTGATAATTATGGTAAGAATTCCTAATTACCTCTGTGTTTCCCAGGTCAAGAAATAAAACTTTCACTATCCCAGTAATGACTATCTTTAATTTACAGAGGTTAATTTGGGGAAAGCATGTACTTATTTGACCCTACATAATTCAAGCAATTAAACACTCATTATAGTCTACTTTTATGTTGTAAAATAATCAAAACTGTTGAGAGAAGAAAATACGCACTTGCAAAAACTTAGAAATATAATAGCTACTCAAGGGTCCAATCCAACATAATCCATTTGGTTCTATAGATATTTGACCAGTGATGAGTCTAAGTTTGACAGTAGTGTATTTCCATTATTTTTCTTTTGAATAATTTCAATTGGGAACTAACAAAAATTAGAAAGATAGGAAAACACCAACTGTTCCTATCAGCTTTGTTTTTTATATGAATCTTGAAAACTTTAAAATTTAAAAGCAAAACTTTACAATTTTACTTGAGAATGGCACAATCACATTAGACATATATTCTGGAATCATATTTCCTTTTCTGTTTTTAGATCCATAATATTTTGGTTTCAAAAATGAATTGTTTAACTTAATTTAAACTGTTAGTATAATTGTTTATATAGCTATCATTTTAAAAATAAAAATTGCTATCCATCTTGTGAATAAAATATTAGCCTATTGACTTTGGATAAATATAGGTCTACAGTTTCTTATCTTAAATCTTTGGTACAAGATGTATTTTGGAATCAGAAATTTTTCAGTCTTTGAAATGATAATATGGTACATATACTGCATAATACACAGTATCCCTAGTGAGGGATAGGCAGTTACCCAAAATCAAAACACATCAACCAGTACTCACAGTGGAGACTAGGGAGCACTCTGTAATTGAAGACAATATTTCACCAGAAAAAAAAAAAACAAAAGGAAAAAGGAAAGGTAAGAACAAGTAGTAGAAAAACCATGGATAGCCTTCTGTCAATTCAACTTAGGTTTTCCCACAACTTAGATTTTGTTCATGTTAGGGGCCACTGAATGGATTTTTTAAAAAATAACTCTCACTTTGTAGACTTTTTGGATTTGGGGATGATTGATATAGTATTGTGAACATGTATTTGTGAGAGAATTTCAGGAGGGCTTTTATTGCCAAGTTGTGGAATATATAAATTAATAAAGAGGTAAAGGGCAATTCACTACGTGGTTTGTTAAACACAGTTTAGTTTTGTGTGATATATGAAGTTTACATGAGAGCTTTATTTCCGTTTTGTTTTAAATTTTACACTTTCTCTGTTTCCAGTGATGTGACAGTACCATTGGGAGTTTCCTTTACTTTAGTCCTAGTTTATCATAGCATCAGAATTTAGCCAACATTTTATAATCCTTTCGAGCCAGCTACACAAAAATATATCGATTTTAGTATTTGTATTTTTGTAATATAGTATTTGAAAATGTGTCACTAAACAATAAATTCAGACAAACATTCAGAGTGTAGAAACAGTAACACATCTTAAAAAAGCATTGTTTTTGTTTTGACATACTCTAGGCTTTGAATTGTTTCAAAATGTTCACAGCATCATTCCGGCTGATGCAGATTTTGTGTTTGTGTGATTTGGCATAGCAGCGCTTTGTGACTCAGTGGTATCCCAATTCCCAAAACTGGCTTCTTGCCTTTACTAAAATGCTAGGCAGTCATCTCTGATCCAATTCCTTTAAAAGTGTAGTGAGACCTAATTTCCCAGAACATCTCATCTGTTACAGAGAATAGATTTTGTTTTTGTTTTTTTTTTCTACTCCAGTTATGCTACATAACACTACCTTTTGCATTCCAGCTTAATGTAATCTTCCTTGGGATTGCTTTATATAAAATGTTTCATCATACTGCTATACTGAAACCTGAATCAGGCTGTCTTGATAATATCAAGTAAGTGATTTTTATTTTTGTTTTCTATAGGTTGCCTTATATTTATACTCCAAACTATCCTATTATATCAAAATCTTATAACAAAATCATAAAGAATATGAATATATTATCTTTGCTGAATAAGATTATTGACTGACTAGCAAAGTGACTTGATCTGCCTGAAAATAAGTATAATAAAGATCTGTTTTGAAAGATACTTTTTCTCCTAAATTCTAAGTTAGAACATGATAATTTTAAATATATACATTCATTTTGTCCCGAAAACAAACACAACATTTCTATTTAGGACAGAGTATTATTTTTATTTTATTTTTTTCGAGACAGAATTTCACCCTTGTTACCCAGGCTGGAGTGCGATGGTGCAAAAGTGGTTCACTGCAACCTCCACCTCCCGGTTCTAGCAATTCTCCTGCCTCAGCCTCCCGAGTAGCTGGGACCACAAGCACCTGCCACCACACCTGGCTAATTTTTTGTATTTTTAGTAGAGACAAGGTTTCACCATGTTGACCAAGCTCGTCTCGAACTCATGACCGCAGGTGATCTGCCTGCCTTGGCCTCCCAAAGGGCTGGGATTATAGGCCTAAGCCACCACGCCCAGTCAGATTATTCTTTCTCAGAGCAATTACCACATTACTTCCTCACACTCCATCTCCTCACCCAGAGCAATGTGATGAGAGCCAGATGATTGTACCTACAAGTACCAAAAAGGGGGATTTTACATCAGAGAAGAGGAACCCCGGATTTATGAATCTGAGCGTTTATGTAGGAGCTGTTACACAGCTGCCCTCTCCTTCTGAGAGAGATAAAGAAACCTTCCTAATGTAAATAGATATTTTGTCATATAAAAATATGGCTCTAAATTTTACCTCCCTTTGAAATATTAACACTTAACCTTCTGGGAGCTAAAGCTAAATCTCTCCAGAAGTCTTTATCTATTTAATCATCTTTCAACTTTGAAAGTTTGTTTTTTCACCCAAGTTCCACTTTTGTATGCTCAGAAAGTCCTGCCATGTAACAATATGAAAATATTCACATTTCTTTTCAACAGTAGTAGGATTTTATATAGGCAAAAAACAAAGTAGCTAATTTACATTTTCTGAAACGAGAAATAGTTGCATTCTTTGATATAACAAAAAAATTATCTTGTTTCTTTGGAGTGTATGATATTTTAGAAAGAGTAATATTTAGATGCATATTAGTTATTAAGACACAATATATTAAATTTCATTTTTACGTGATTTGCCTATGCTAGTGTTATATTTGTTAAGTGCTTTTATTTAAATGAATGTACTTTCAGAAGTTTCATGAGGTAACCTGTGAGTTTTCTGTGCTGCTGACATTCTCCTTAAACTACTTCAGATAGCAGTTATGTCACCCATTTTCCATCTTTCTACATTCAGTGCCAGACAGTTCCTGGCCCATAGTAGGCCCTCAATGAATGTTTACAGAATAAAGTAACATATTAGAGACTTTAGTGTCTAGGTGTATTGACATTAAGTAGTTAATTTTGTTGAAGGAATTATTTGTCTACATTAAATAAAAAGAATAACCAAGAAATTAGAAAAATTAAAATATAGTGGTACAAGATAGAAATGATCTACAGTGAGTGATAGCCTTTGGTAATTCTCATTATTACTTAGTTGAGATAACAGTCATCGTATTGTTGAATTATGTACCATTAAACTGTCCTTCTAAAATACACTATGGGTTTCTTAAATTACTTGTTCCTGATGAAATTGAATTTGGATAAATTAAATAGGCACATAAAATATATTTATCATATTTTAGTTTTACTCACTTTAGTATAAATTACATCTTTGCACCTATTTTGTAGTATAAAACAAAACACAAGTAACACTGTATTTATATTATGTATTTAAATCAGAAATGAGGGAGTAAGACTTTAACATTTAGGTAGCACTAGGTTAAAAAATAGCAGAAAGGATTATTCTTTGTCCTATATTTCAAGTATACTTTTTAGATTTTTCTTTTAACTTTTTTATCTAATTCAGCAAAGGTAAAGACGTTTGCTTACCTTTAACTCTATGATTTGTATTTAGTGCTGTCACATATTTTAAAATATCAATTTGTTTGTATGATGTTCATATGCATTTATTTAGGTAATTGGGTTGAATCTTTGTGATATTACCATTTAGAAAACTGAACACAAAAAATCAATAATTATATTGTGGCATTGGTAGCATCAAGTTTTATATTACAAAGCAAAGTCTTAAATGAAAATATCTTGATTTCAATTATGTCTAAACTGCTTTCTAGGTTATATTCTTTGGAAAGTATTTAATCTTCCTGAGTCTTCCTCTCTTTAAAAATGGTGTAATAATGAAATATACCTGACCATTAAATGGGCAGAATATAAACCTTTGATGATGCTCTTTAAAATTTTAGTTAAAGAGGGAGAGAAATTGGATAGTTGTTAGAAGGGATATAGAGGATTTTTTAAAAATTTGTTTTTATTTTGATTTATTTATTTTTTTCAAGAGATAGAGTCTTGCTCTATTGCCCAATATGAAATGCAGTGGCGCCATCAAAGCCCATTGCAGCCTATTCCTCCTGGGGTCATGTGGTCCTCCCACCTCAGCGTCCCTACTAGTAGCTGGGACCACAGGCATGCAGCATCATGCCTGGATAATTTATTTGTTTTTTTATAGAGATGGGCTTTCACTGTGTTACCCAGGCTGGTCTCGAACTCCTGACCTCAAGCTGCTCTTCTGCCTCAGTCTCCCAAAGTGCTGGGATTACAGGCATGAGCCTCTGCACCCGGCCGAGTGTGGTTTTAAGATGAAAGAATTATCAGTATAGATATGTTGGTGGAAAAGAATCAGTGATAGAGAAATTAAGAATATAGGAAAGGAGAATTACTATCACAGTGGTGTTCTGAGGTTGTGTACAGAATGTGATCCAGAACAGTGGTAGAGCAATTCCACTACATTGGATTTCAGGAAGGACATTTTTCCAGTAAGCTAAAAGAAGCCATGTAGGAGGATCCTTTTCCACTGAGACGGGATGGAGTAAATGAGAATAGGTGTGATGCAGATATGTTGGTGGAACTGGGGTGTAGCATTGAATTGAGGGATTTCTGCCTAGTCTCCTCATTGTGGTGGGAAAATAGTCTTTGGCAGGATAACAGCACATGTTGAAGGAAAACAGTAGAAAAGATATCTCCAGAAAATATTTCTTAATACTTTCCAGAATCTGAAGAAAATTTCATTTTATTTAAAATACAGTATATTAATGATTTAAGAAGTGGTTGTAAAGAAATCAGCAGGGCATAATTGATAAGGAAAAATGAGTTTAAAAAGTAATGATTTTGAACATTAAGTAAAACTGAAAATCTGGCACTGCTTTTAAACAAGAATCAGGCTCTGTATAATATATATTCAAAATGGTACAGGAAATGTGAGTGTTTTAAAGATATAAGCATAATTTATCTGGAAAGTCTTTTTTTAAGTATATAGGGGAAAGCATAAAAGTTAATGTTTACTTGTATTTTTCAAAAATTTTTGTAAAATGGTGAACAAGACAGGTCTCCCTGTTCAATTTATTAAGAATAAAAAACCTTTATTCTTAATAAGCCTCATGTAAGGCCCTTTAAAAGTCAGTGTCTTTTTAAAACAAGTCATTCATTCAATTACCAAATATTTGTTGCTTTGATTATACACATTCTTTCACACACTTATATCTCCTTTATCTAAAATGTGTTTGCTTTTCCCTGAATTCACTGCCACCGTTTTCTTTAAGCCACTACCATCTTCAGAATCAGTGCGGTGGTCTCCTTACTTCTTTGCCCACATCGATTCTTGCCCCTGCCTTCACCAGATAGAGAGGTCTCTTGAAAAGCTTAAATCCAATCATGCAACACTCTTGGGTAAAACTCTTCAGAGGAGCCCATTACTCTTAAACTAAAGGTCAGACTTCCTGCCAAGGCCCATTAAACCGCCCTTATCTGTCTTTTTCTTTCTTCAGCCTCATTTTATGCATTTTGGCCCTGTGGCCATTCTAGATATGGTCTCTTTTGCCTCAGATATGATCTCTGCTATTTCTCTGCTGACTTTCTCTTCCCTAACACTAGGACTGGCTGACTCTTATGTATCCTAATTAATTAAATTGTCATTTTGTTATCTTAAAAATTAACTTTTTAAAAAAATTCTAAATTTACTGCAAGTCCTCATAGTAAACTTTTGATGTTAACACAGAACGTTTAATTGGCTGGCTCATTACTATGTTAATGAATTCTCTGGAAAAAAAATAATAAAAAATAGTGTGAAGTAATATAGGTAATATGATTACAGGGGAAACGAGGTATGCCCAATTCTTGGATTTAACTAAAAAAGTAATAAGTAATTAAAATTAAATAATACATTTCAGTTTGCTACTTGCTTACTTGTTGTTTGTTTGTTTCTTTTTTATCCAAATAGGTAATTATAGTCAGCGGAAAGAATTCTAGTCATTTGAATTTTCTCATTGAGTTTCTTACAGGTCAAAATTGGTGCTTACAATAATTATAGCAAAACTCTAGCCTAATTATAAAATACTATATGTAAATATGAGTAAAACTATTATTGAATTGTTACCAGCATGAAATTAACTTATATTATGGCTGAACTACTATGACATGTGAAACTTTAATTTGTGAGGAGCCTTTAGAACTCTTTTGAGATTTACCTTCAAAATAAAAATGAACGGTTTCTGTAATCACCCACTTCTATTATTGAAAAATATTAACAAATGTATTTTGTAGAGCTTTATGATAATTATATGTAATTACATATGTAAAGAATGCAGCATATAATTTGTTGCCCTTACAGGATGGTTTCAATATTTTTAACACTCTGTATGGAAATGCCCTGCTGTCTTTAGTCTGTTGTATTTTCAGTGGTGAAGCTTTGCTCAGCCTCTATCAAAATCCCATTAGAATTTTTGACTGGCTTTTTTTGCCATATGGTATCATGAAGAATTATGCATGATACGATCCTTTCTTTTTTTTAAACACAACTTATCCTATTATGAAAGAATTGGCTCCAGGGGTGGAATGCTTATTTGATTAATAAATAGCTAGTTCTGTTCTTAGTTCTGGAGGAAAAAAAAAAAGTATCCTCAGTGAGCTTGGACACCTGCCATATGTTAAGAAATCTAAGAAGGCTCCTGAATAGCTTCAGGGATGAATAGCAAAATGCCTTACCAGTACCCATAATAACTGATTATATTTATTAGGAAGGTAACTTTTACTTTGAGGAACATGTGTCTAAATGTTAGTAAAAACAATTAAGTCAGAATCACATTCAGCTTGATTAGTATTATATTAGTACTTTGTGGAGTTACAGGTGGTTGAGGTCTAAAAGAGTAAAGGCAGAAAACCAAATGGACATATTCCTGAAAAATACAACAATATCACAAGAATATTTTAATGCTCTCATTTTAAAATTTTATATTAATATGCATATACTTATAAAAATTCATCTTAATATGTTAATATGTAAAGCCTATGTATATATAGCCTACTTTCTAAAATTATCTCATCTCTATACTATAGCCAAAGCAATAACTTAACAGTTTAAGCCTTTATGAGAACAGTAAATCTAGTTCTGAGTTGTAAGTAAAAATTTCATCAATTGCAGAGTTTTCTGGATGAGTTTTAAGGAAAATATTTTTAGAACTTTCTTATCCTCAAAATACTAGCTACTGACAAAAATATTGATATACTGATTTTGATTTTTCAGAAAGAGGCTCAAATAGTCTATGAAAACTTAAAAATACTAGCTTATATTTCTATACAACTGATTTTATTCATAATTTATCTTTCACCATCAAAACTATTCAATTAAAATGAAGATTTTACAGATTTCTAATTATTTTAAATATTTAGAGATAGTATGTTTAAAAACTGTTACACTTTTGTAAAAAGATTATTAGGTCAACATGCTATACTGAAGATGTATTTTCCCAAATTTTAAAAATCAAATATACTTCTCAATGTCCATGTATATTGTGAGCACTTTAGTTTTGAGAATTAGCTAGAACCAATAATACATTTATTTTATTCATTGTAATAAAATAGAATAATTTTTAAAGAGAATTCTGAAAGTGAATATAAGGTGTCTGTTATTCTATTTTTTCTGTCTTCCTCTATTTCCTTGATGTGTGTTTAAATATTACTAGAAGTCACCATAACAATGTCATAAGTGATCCAAGTGTATTTAAAGAGTAATACAATCCAAACAACATTATGTAGAGCTTTGTGCATTTTTATGACACTACTAGACTTGCTACAGACAAGTTGAGACTTTCCTAAGGTAATAGTGGGTCCCTTGCTGATTGCCTTAATTTTAGCATTTAAATGCATTCAGCAATCAATTCTTTGTAAACTGTATTCAGTCACCGATTCAAAAAGCTCTGCCTTCTGCAAGTTATTGCCAATCTCATTGTATCCTTTATTTTAGGCTATATTTTTAAGTTTTCTGAAATGTAAAAGGGCTGCTCCCTTTTTAGGCTTTTTTTAAAAATGCGTTAAAATTCCCTATGATCTTTTTATGAATGAGGGTTTATGCACAAATGTATTCAGCATATTCCATACACTGGAAGCTCACATTTGAGAAAACTGGTTTGAAGGATGACTGCCATAGGCACACTGGAATTGTTATCCACTATACTTTAAGATCAAATTATGGTTTCACTTTTCCCCAAAATAATTAGGTTTCTATCAGATTTAGGAGAGTCAAGTGCTATCTAAAGATGAAAAAGTCTAAAAACCTACCTGAAGGAAAAATGTCTTCTTAATAATGAAAACATAAAAATTAGCTGGTTCTCTGTTCTTTGTATAGGGCTTGGACTCAGATTACCTTTATATCCCACAAGAAATGTGCAGTCAGACTATGGGAATACCTAAAAATCTGAATTAGTCTAAACCAGCTATCCATAAGTATTTTTCCCCAAACGGTGAAGTGTAAGATTTCATAAGAGTAGAAGAAGTCTGAAAATACTTATAATAATTAACATTTGTTTTCCATATTATTCATGTATTTTAATTTTAATGTGTGAACTTTGATCTTTATCCTTAATTTCTTCAACAAATGAAAAGTATGAAAATTGTGAGTATGTTTCGAAGATGGAGTTTACAGAATTTGCTAATTATTTTATATTTTATTTATTTATTTATTTTTAATTTATTTATTATACTTTAAGTTCTGAGGTACCTGTGCAGATTTTTTGAGAAAGAGTTTCGCTCTTGTTGCCCAGGCTGGAGTGACTGTATTGGCGTGATCAAGGCTCACTGCAACTTCCGCCTCCTGGGTTCAAAGGATTCTCCTGCCTTAGCCTCCCAAGTAGCTGGGATTATAAGCATGGGCCACCATTCCTGGCTAATTCTTTGTATTTTTAGTGGAGATGGTGTTTTAACCATGTTGGCCAGGCAGGTCTCAAAGTCCTGACCTCAGGTGATCCACCTTCTTCTGCCTCCCAAATTTCCTAAGCCACGGGGCGCCCTGCCTACATTTTTATGTAGATTCTATGAGAACTGAGTGGAGTGTGACTCCAGGGTTTTTAGTCTGGGGCACTAGAACAGTGAGTTGTTACTACTGAAATGCAGAAAACTGTAGAGGGAACACTTTTGGTGGTAGAACAGATTTTTTTTTTTTTTTGCAAGGTAACTTACTGGACATCTCAGTGCAAATGCTAAGTTGGAAGCTGGAATAGTGAAAACTGAAGATAAAATTTGCAGTCATCAGTGTATAGGTTTTATTTTGTGTGTGCGTGTTTAGTGTTACTTTATTTTCAGTATTGATTTCCATTTATTTTCAGTATTGATTTTACTTTACTTATCTATTATGTTTAGTGTTGATTTCACTTTATGCATTTATTATTTTCTATAATGGCTTATCCTGTTTTTCAAAAATTTATGCCAGTTATATATTTCCTTTGAAGACATTAAGAAAATAAAAATGAGATGATTTGAAAAAAATATAACAGTGAAAGTGGCATATAGATATTGCAAACAATTGAAATGGTGTTTTTCCAGCCAAACTGATTTCTCTTACTAGTCACTAAAAAGTATGTTTCTGTTAGAATGGCCACTGCTGGATGTATCAAATGCCAACCAGTATGGTGTCCTAAATCATAGTAATACTGGTGATTTATGAAACTTAAAATCCAAAGAGGTATTCTAGAGTTGGTTCAAAAGCTCAATAATGTCAACAGGGACCAAAGCTCTTACATCATCGGAATGTTGGCTGTTGTCATTCACTCTATCATCTTGTGGTCCAAAGATGACTTCTTCAGCTCCAAGCATCATATGCTTTCGTGGTTGCATTCAAAAGCAGGAAAGAAGAGATAAGAGAAGGGATTCTCCTTATGAGCCTTTGCTCGTGGGCTTCTCTCCCATGTTCAGGGTGTAAATATTCTCTGAAGCCCCTTACTGGCATCACATGTGTGAATGACCACTCTTGGCTGCAAGGGGATCTGGAAAAGCAAAGGTCTGGCAAAGGGGCTGTGGGATAGGACCATCTCAACATTTGCAGAGTTCAGGGTAAGAGAACAAAATGATTTTTAAAAAAAACATATTCTAACCTCCTCTTGTGGTAGATACACCTTTAAAACCACTTGGAAGATCAAGTGTGAGTTTAGAATCCGTTGATATCTTAGAGTTCCATACCAGGAGGTGGCTCCTGGCTCACCACCTATATTCCTTCCCTTCCTGCCTCCAGCTGCATACCATACCATGCATGACCTCATGTGTAACTCATACACTGTGCCCCACACATCCAAGCTCTTTCTACCTCTCCCAACCAGCCACCCTTTGGCCACTCTTCAAACCAAGGAAAGTGGTACTGGCTACAATGTTGGGAGAATGGGTCAGGATCGATTTTATTTTAAACCCTTGAGACTGGGTAAGATACTGAAATTGAGGGTACACACTGAAAATAAGAGGACTAGGGACCGTAACCCTGGGGCACTCTGACCTTAGAGATCTTAGAAGTGCAAATTTTCAAAGTGGATTGAGGAGGCATAGCCAGTGCGTTAGGAAGAAACCTACAGATCCTGGAAGCTAGGTGAATCTAGCTTTTCAAATAAGATGGGAACTTAGACCTGACTACTGAATTTAGCAACATGGAGATCTTTGGTGAACTTGACAAAGGCTGTTTGATAGAATGGTTGGTGAAGACTTATTAGAGTGGAGAGAAGAGAGAATGGGAGAGGAAGAGTTAAAAAACACATGTAAAGATGATCTTTTCAAATCTTTTGCTCTAACAAGAACTGAGAATATAGTAGCTGGACAGAGATCTTAGGTTGGGGAGTTTGTTGTTGAAAATAATTGGTTTGTTTTGAAGCATGAGATATGTTACACTCTCCTTTTAATTTGGTAAGAATAGACAATTAGTTGATACTGGAAAGAGATGGGAAATTGCATGGCATCTGGTGTCGACACTTGAGTAGGCAATGGAGTGTAGGATATGGTATACACATGAAGGTTGGTCTTAGATAAGGACACAGAGAATACCATTATTTCCTTATGTGATAAAAATATGACTGAGATCTGCTAGCCTATTGACCAGTAGATGTTTTCATTCAAGTAATGCAGTAAATTATCATGACTCATAAGTATTCAGTGTGTTAAAAAACATACATCTACCTAGAAAAAAATTATGTAATATTAAAAAATATAACATTATGAAGTTGTTTTAATCTTCTATTTTTTCCCCTTCATATTAATATATAGTAATATATGTACTGGTTATACATTAATATTATGACTATAAAATATATTTATATGTATACATGCATGTGTGTGTATATATATATATACAAATATACATATACATGCATATAGATAATCAGAATATATATATATACATATCTACACAAACAGTCATGCACTGTCTAATGACATTTTGGTCGATGACAATTGAGTATATGATGGTGGTCTCATAAGATTGTAATACCATTTGTTTCCTCTACAGTTTTATGTTTAGATTTGTTTAGCTATACAAATACTTTTGTGTTACAGTTGCCTATAGTATTCAACACAGTAACATGCTGTACAAGTTTACAGCCTGAGAGCAATAAGCTTTAACATATAGCCTAGATATGTAGTGGCTATACCCTTTAAGTTTGTGTAAGAACACTCTGTGATCATACTACTATGAAATCACCTAAGGATACATGTCTCAGAGTGTATTCTCATCATTAAATGCCACATGACTGTATATGCTTTCTAGAAAATGCAACTGTCCAAAGGCTTTATTAACAAGAAAAAATCTGTTAGATGTCAGACACATTTGGTGACTCTTTTGTGTAATTTCATGAATTTAAGAAAGTAAATAAGTTAAATGTTTTGGAGAAAAATTATTTATCAATGAAAATTACCTAAGCAACACAATTCATTTCCTTCAAGGTATAATAAGGCACACATTTCGATACCTCATAATTTTTTATTTAGCTAGCATCTTCCTAAAAATAAAATACAGTGTTATATAAAATTCTATGAAGCATACTTTATAAAACAACTGTGTGTAACATACCTTTTTGGATATTAAATGAATACTCTTTGTTATTTATCAGAAATAAATGGTTATACATATAAAAAAAGAGACTAAATGGAAATGTACTAAAGTTAATAATGATAATATTTTAGTGTCAAGATTTAAAATTTTCTTTTTTATGCACTTGCATGGTAATTTCTGGCACCAAATAAATGCCATTTTTTTCACACACCAACCAGTGCTGTATCCACAACTGGTGTCCAGCAATGCAGGTCAGTTCTTAAGCTAATACCCAGGGTTAGCGCAGACCCTACAGGTTAACAGCTCTGTCCCTCATGACTGCCCCCACTTAGGCACCAGGTGCCAGTGGAGTGCCCAGGATGCCCACATTTCTGCTCAGGCAACTACAAATTCAGGAGTCCCCATGACCAGCCCTCAAAATTTGATAATTTACTATAACAATTCTTAAGTTAGAAACGTGCTGTGCTTATGAGTACTGCTTTATTATAAAGGATACAACTCAGAAACAGCCAAATGGAAGAGATGTACAGGGTGAGGTATGGAGGAGAGGGCATAGTTTTCATGCCCTCTCCAAGAAACCACCCTCCCAGGCATGTGGATGTTTTCATCACTTGAAATCCATTCTTTGAAATTTTTTATGGCGGTTTTATCACATAGACATGATTGATTAAACATTGGCTACTCTATCTCCAGCCCCCTGTCTTCCCCAGTGATTGTACAGGAGGGGAGAGAAGGATGAGCATTCTAACCTTTTAAGGTTAGTTTGGTCCTTCTGGGAACTAGGCCCCATGCTGAAGCTATCTTGCCTCCTGCCATCCCCTCACCACATCACTTCCCCACCAACACACCTGGTCATCTCATTAGTATGCAAAAGGCACACAAAAGATTCCAAGGCCTTTAGGTGCTCTGTGCCAGGAATCAGGTACAAAGAACAAATATTTATTTTTTATTACACCATTTCACTCTGGAGTTTTCAGAAACTAGTATGATAAATATACAGTGCTCTTATGAAAACATTTTATTTAAAAAATGCCTCGCCCTACATTATATATTCGTAAAGAATAATATAAGAATGTCAATTCCCTGAAAGGATCATCCTTCTATATTTTTAAGCTGTGAAACAGTTTTTTAAAAATCAAGTCTAATATTCTATTGTTAATATACTACTGTGGTGATATCTACATAATGAAAATTTAATGAAATCTTATGAAAGTAGGAACATTTAATTAGGGTAATTTATCTGTCTTCAAATTTTTTATGAGGTAGAACTCACTCTAGTGTTTAGAATTCTTCTTATTTGTATCATTAAAATATTAGTGAAAGAATCTATTTATGATTCAGGGATACATTTTTTAAAACTTACTCTGTTTTTATCTTTTTTATTCATTTAAAAAGGGTAATTGCTATTTATTTTCCTTGAATTTTAAACTTTAGAAAAAAGATTCAAAACCAAGTACATGTCTTTAGTGATATCTTATTTAGATCCAACTTGTAAAATTGAATCTCATGTAATATAGGTAAAACTCAAAAATATCCTAAAATGACTTCATAAACTTTTTAGCACATTTATTTTAGTGTAGTTTCAGTTCATAAACAACTACACAAGAAATAGGATTTTGAGCTGTACGTTCCAAAGTAAAGTATTTGATTCCACAAAGGAGGAAAGATTTCTTTTGTCACCCATCACTAGGTTTATGGCTGAGACTCCTATGACCAAAGATTAACTAGACAAATGCATGCAAATTTATTTAATACAAGTTTTACATGTTATGAGAGCCTTCAGACATGGAGACTCAAGGAAAGCAGTTAAATTGGGCATTTTTTTATACTAATTTTGATGAAGAAGCAGATAGATGTGGAGAAATATGATTGGAAGACAAAAGGTTATGATTCATTGTTAATAAACTGAGAACTTAGCAAGGCCTGTTTATTCAGATTATTCTAGGTGTCTCCACGTCTTCAAGGATAAAGATGTTCATTTCCTCTGGGTATAAGGAGGATATCTCTGGTGTAAGGGTGTTATGAACTACTTCAGAGAGAAAGGTCAGATAATTATTTCATGGTCTGTTTCAGAGGAGAAGGGTGAGGGGACTATCAAAGACACCTTCCTGCTTCTGCTGTTTTCTCAAATCCGCAGGTGCCAATTTGAGAATAGTGTGTCTAGAACTGTATCAAATAAATGTCTTTCTAGTTATTTCTGAGCATGTCTTTTTCTTTTTGTTTGAATCCAGTTTTAAGAAAAATGAACAGAACTTTTTAAAAATATATAAACCAATTGTTAACCAGTTATTACTTAAAGTCAAAGTTCTTAAAAATCTTAAGCAGAAAACATATTTTCTTCTAAAGGCTAAGTGAAATATACATGAAATCTCCTTGACAACATAATCTTGTGGCTTTTAGGAGTTTGCCTTGGCTGCTATAACAAAAACCAACTAGGAATACGCATTTTTTTCCTTATCATAGCTTTCTTTAAAATGACACAACTTATTTTAAATTGAGGGCTTTATTTAGTATAATGATTGTGTGTGTGTGTGTGCATATATATATATAATTTTGTATGAAGAGATTGTCATTTCAGTAAACATATCAGTTTAGATTATTTTATAGGGCATGCTTAAAAAACTTTAATCCTGATATTGATTGAATAACAATGATCATTAAGGGCCCTGTGTTTAAAACCTATAATTATATTAAATTTTAAATTATGAACTATAAAATCTGACCAGCAGAATACAATTATGAGAAGTCTTAGTGTACAGTAATCTTGTTAGGATGAGGGACAGAGATATCAGCGTTATTAGTATGTAAAGTGAATTACTGAATGAAACTACACAAGAAGAGTATTGTTCTGGTGAAGATGACTTGGGAAGAAAAGTCACTGACGTACTTGTAAAAACATCATATCAGAAAAGCCAAGGATCAAAGGTAGCAGCCGCTGGGGGTGAGTTTGGGAGCTGTCCAAGAAATGGACATGTCTGGACAGTACAACTGTCAGATTGTTTTCATTTTTTTCAAGAAACTAGGAAATATTCAGCTGAAGGAGTTGTGATGGGAAAGAGGTTTGGAATTGAAGAAAGATGTGAAATATTCCTTATGGAGAATGGGAAATCATATGCACTGGGGAATTATGATGGGCATATCTGATATCATTAAGTGCCATTAGAAATTTGTTTTTATGAATGTAACATGTCTTCAGAAAACATGGTTGTGTTTTTTTTTCTTCAGCAATGTTCAGCTACCTCAGTGTGTGTGTGTGTGTGTGTGTGTGTGTGTGTGTGTGTGTGTGTGTGTGTATTTCAAATCATTAAAGAGGAGAGAGGATATAAGAAAGTAAATGATCATAGTATCTGGGCTGGTCAGGGAGGAAAGTATGAACAGGAATTGAGTGATATGTAGTGAAAAGGTGAACAGACAGAAGAAGAGGAGGTCTGGGACTGTTCACAGATAAAAAAACAAGAAGACAGTATCCCATGGCAAGTATCCCATGGCAAGAACCTCAGAGGATTTGGGGGTTTTACACTGGGGAAGTCATGATCCGATGATGGCATTTCCACAACCTGAGGGATGTGAGAGAAGCAGTACTTTGAGTTTGCGTGTTTCTCGGGGAAAGCAATGTCAGTCGGGAACAATTTCACTTAAAAGTAGTAAGTCACAGAAACACACAAAAATGAAGTTTAGGATATAAGGGAATTTGTTGAGTTTGGGAGTTGGACCATGAGTTTCAAAGGACAGGATATAAATTGTGAAGAGAAAGGGAAATTGTAGAAAATTAGTTGGTCTAGGAGGTATACAAAAATGTTGGAAGAATGGAAGGAAAAGCCTGTAATACAACTTTTTTACATTTTTTTGTTCCCTAAATGTTATCACTGTATGCATGCAGTCACTTACCATCTTGGGCAATAGAATCCCGCTCATTAGCGATAGAAAAGTCCCCTCTATGGGTGAAAACACTACTTCTGCTTTGCCTTAGATACGTACACATTCTCCCCAACTTCCAGAAAATACCATGATACATAAATCTTGCGAATCATGGCTTAAGCCATTCAGTTTTACCACTGTTCTTAAAAGGAGTCTGTAAAATACTCTATCATTGAACATACTACAGATGATCATTGATTAGCAAATTAAACATGTCACCGTATTCCAGGTGTATATCAGTTTCCCTCAATTCAAAAGAAATATCTCTCCTTTAAGCAAAACAAGGTAACAGATCCTTTCAGATTTCAGCTTTTCTCATTCTCTTATTTTTCAGTGGTGTTTTCCAACAGGAGAGTGAGTTGGTTCTAAAATGATATTTTTTCTTTATCTCATTTTAAAAGTGCTGAAAGTATACAAGTCAGAGTTACCTAAGACAAAAGACTGTATTAAATCATTGGAATTGTAATTAAAATGTGCAGACAGTATAGTGGAGTGTTAAGCATCTTGAGCCGCTGAGTCCACACTTGAAAATTTCCTAATCTAATTTTCTCTTTGCTGAGAACCAATTGTTGTTGGTTTTCTCCACTACATACAGTTATGTATTCTTAAAAGGTCTGTCATCAAGGTCCCTGGCACTTTTATAAATGTGCTATTTGAGTACGCATTCTGCAATACTCTGGATTACTGCCTGTGGGAGTTGATATTTTAAACCAGATACTTCAAAGTGCTAACACAAAAATCCTCTTTGTTCCAGAACTGAGATTATCAGTCTAAGGCAATAATTTAAAACTACTTAATTATGAGATTAAGATAATAAGCTGTGAGCATAAAAAGTAATAATTTATTAGCACAAGTATTGACAATATTAGATAATATACTATGCATTCCAAGATATGACTCAAAAGGTGGCACATTTTCTTTGTAATAGTCTTCATCATTACAGTGCTCTGATTTTTCTGTCTTCATTGAATTTACTGCATCTTGCACAATTAGCTGGGGAAAGGTTTCTAAAATTGCCAGATCCCCTATTCTGTAAGTTTTAATAACATGCTATGATGCAGCATATTCCTTAATATTCACAGGGATATTTTAGTAAAGCTTGTGTGCCTATTTGTTTCTACTAGATTTTCTCTCTCTCTTTTTTAAAGGTTTTAATTTTTTCCACTTTTTTTCAGTTAGCTTCCCTGTCCTTTTTCTTTTACTTGCTGATATACATTTTGAATGCTTTTGCTATTGCAAATATCTTCTTCCAGTCTGTTACCTCTTTGTTAATTTTTCCTTTTGTTACAAATATAAATAAACATAAATGTAAACCATCAACTTTTTCTTCTAAGGTATATGTTTTCTAAGTCTTAACTGAAATCCTTTTAAACTAAGGATTTAAAAATTATTTTTTTCTTCATTCCCCTCTCACCCTCCTCTTTTCCTCTTCCTCCTCCTCCTCCTCATCCTTCTTTCTTTCTCTCTCTCTCTTTCTTTTTCTTGAGACAGAGTTTCACTGTGTCACCATGCTGGAATTCAGTGGCACAATCTTGGCTCACTGCGACCTCTGCCTCCTGGGTTCAAGCAATTCTCCTGCCTCAGCCTCCTGTAGCTGGGACCACAGGCACATGCCACCACACTCAGCTAATTTTTGTAATTTTAGTAGAGACAGAGTTTCACCATGTTGGCCAGGATGGTCTCTATCTCTTGACCTCATGATCCACCAGCCTCGGCTTCCCAGAGTGCTGTGATTATAGGTGTAGGCTGCTGCACCTGGCCTTTTATTTTCTATTCTATTTTTCATTTGTCTCACAGTGTTACAGTTCATTTTATGATCTTATCTTTGAAAGACACCTTTTATTTATTTATGTAATAAGCCAAGTTTCCAACACCATTTGCTAAATAATCCATCCTTTTTCTGAACATTGATGCTACCACACTATCCTATGTTAAATCTATTTCTGTGCTTTCTCTTCTGTTCCATGAACATGCTTTATGTTTCTCTAGCATTACTACATTATTACTAGAACTTGCTTAATATCTAGTAGGGCGAGTCCTCCCGTTTTGATTATCTCTCGCAAAATTGTTTTAGCTACTCATGAATTTTTATTCTTCTTTCACATTAATTTCAGAATCAGTTGTTAAAATTCTTCCAATATATTCCTCTTTTTAAATTAGAATTGCATTAAATATATGGATCATGTTCTAAGAACTGCTATCTTTATGAGGTTAAGTCATACCATTCGTACACCTATGTCTTTTATTGTGGCCTTCTATTATATCCTTCTGTAGATTATTAAGAGTTTTTTCCATTAATGTCCATTTATTCTTTGCTGGGTTAATTTCTGTATAAGCTCTTTTCGTTTTGTTACTATTAGGAATGATATCTATTTCCCTTTGATTTTTTAGTTTATTATTGCTAAATAAGAGAATGATATTGATTTTTGCATGTTGATCTTATATCTGACAAACTTATTGAATGCTATTAAATAGTTACAATGATTTTTCACTCCACTCATTTGTATTTTCTATGGAGATGATCATGTCACATTTAAATAATAAGTGACAAATTATCTCTATACTTCTAAGCTTTGTGCCAGTTATTTATTTATTTATTTGGTATTTGATTTGGACCAAATTGAGCATGTCCAAGGATAACCTACATCCTCGCTTAGGTGCTGAGGTTTAAAATATACATTTTGAAGTTTTCCCATTAAGTATAATGTTTGTTATGGATTTTTTAAAAAATGAATGATTCCGCCAACTTAAGGAAATTACTATATTGTCCTAGTTTTCTAAGTTGTTTCGTATTTTCTTGAAAAATGCTAAAGTTCATCAAATAGTTTTTTTTATTTACTTGAGAATTTTTTTAGACTATTTATTAGACTATATGGATATAGTGATTTAACTCTGTTTACTGTCTGGAATAATTTTTAATTGATAACAATGTTTATGCACCATTACCTTTTGTTATTTAATAGCTTATTTAAGCCTTTTAAGTAAGTCCTGAGGTAAAATGTTATTATAATGTGTTTTTTGTCCTCTGGTAAGAATATTTTTTTGTCCTGGTAAGGGTAGTTTAAGAGGACAAAAAATACACTATAAAAACTCTTAAGAGTCCACTTATAAAAGTTTTCTTGGGAGAATGGAAACAGGCCTTCAACTCATTGGCTGTGCCGGAGAAGAAAGCATGGTTCCTTTATTAAAGAAATCTTCCATGTTTTCTCTAAGTAATATTTTGTTGAGCATTTAATTAGTTTTCTTACTAAAAGTGGAACATTTTTAATGCTAATAAGAGGTTAGTGCTTAAGATCAGATTCAACGGAGTATAGATTCCTGAAAAATTTTACTGTTTGCAAATTGAGCAGTGCTGCAACCTGTACTGCACAGAGGTCATAAAATATAACTAGTCATGGATAACACACTTTAATCTGATAGGTGCTAGATCCTAAGAGGTACTCCAAAGGTCAGCAGGCACTTCCTTGGCTACCTGTGCTGGAGCCTAGGCATATTAAAGCAGAGGAAAAGACAGCTCTCAAAAGTTTTTTGCTCAAACTACTAAAATGGCCATTAAAGGGTATTAATAAAGAAGTGCAGTGAAGAGGAGAAAGTAGTATTATATTCATTTAGCTCAGCCCAAAAACACTAGAATTGGTGGGACTGGCATCTTCCCTCAGACTTGCAGTTGATAGTGACTGTTGTGTTCCTACTAGAGTTTGCAGAGCAATAGGCATCTCAGAGTGACAGATACTTATTGAGTAGATCTGTTAGGAAACTGAGGGTGTCAGAGGAGGAGTCTCTGATACAATAAGACTCCTGGTTCCCAGAAGAGACTCAGTTTCACTGAAGTAGATACAGAATTAGAGGGGAAAAGACCAAGACATTTTCAGCATTGCAATGGGGATTGCAATTACTCGATTATCGATGAAGGACTGTGCAAGACAAGACCTAGGAATGACCAGATATTTTGTTGACATAGATGTCAAGAAAAGGCAGAATATTGTCGAGAAAAGGCAGAATATTGCCAAGAAATGAGGAAGAGAGAGAGAGAGAAGAACAATATAACTTCCCTGTGTGCAAAGGTGCCAGACAAATAGGAGTCCAGCTGGGATTGGCATAGGGAGAATGTAACACTCTCTAGGGTGGCTCCACTGGCCCAGCTTTCCTTTTAGAGAAACGCCTGTCCTGCTGGAACTTGGGCTGAGGGCAGGATGTTTGTGGAGGCAGAAGACTTCAAAGCATTCAAGATCTGCAGGTGGCAGGCATGGTATTTGTAAACGGAAGGTAGTTGATATAAGCCAAAAGGAGATATCATCCTTACATGCTCTATGAAGGGAAGATGTGCCTCATGTCTGTGATGCAGCTGCGGTGTGGAAACACTGAGAAGGTGGAGGAGTTTTCCTAGCAGTGGGGATGTGTACAATTTAACACCTGGACTCTTATCAGGGGAATAGGAAAGTGATTCTGTAACCAACATTAACATTACTTTGGATTTGTAATCAAAATGGTTCTATGATTTGTCTATGACTATTCACAGATAATTATAAATTCTGGTTTTATCAGCCCCAGCCATTTTACATTTGCTTTCTCAAAATGTAAATTGGAATGTTTTAATTCTTTCTATATAAAAGAAAAGTTTTTCTTTTTTCATTTAGGCCTAACCTACATTAGAAGAAGAATTATTTATTTAGTTTTAGGTAGCACTTATTTGTAAAGTGGTGTGGAGTTTGAAGCTTTCTTCAAGACAGCAGCTAATAGTTAATTGTTAGGTAGTCATGTGCATATATGCATATTTTATTAGTTATTGCTATCTAATTTAACCTTATTATCATCAGAGAGTAAACTCCAATTGATGTTAATTCTTAGTACATTTTTGAAGCTGCCGTTTGGCTTAGAATGCATTTGATTTAAGATTTTTTATTTTGTGATTTATAGCTTTTATGTATCTATAAAATTTGATTTATTTATTATTTTGTTTATTCTATAATATTTCTTAATGTTTTTCTCATTGACATCTTTTTAAGAAGATTATCTTTAAAGTTTTTGTAACAATTTGAATGAGGAATGATTATATCTCACTGGGCTTCTGTATTAAATAAGCAGAATTGAGATAGAGCTCTTAAGTAATGATTCAGGTCTGCTCCCTGACCAAGTAATAGCTCTTGTGTAGTAGATGTGCAGTGTGACTTTTTTCAAAATCTTTAGAAGAAAAATTACAATGGACATTCACTGTTCCATATAAATGATAAATTCAATAATTCAGAGTATACTTCAAAAGCTCTTACTAATTTGTAACCTTTTAAGGACCATAGAATAATCTTTCCTTGAGTCCATTCAACGCTAAAAAAATTCCAGTGAGATTATTTTATTTATCGTGGAGGTGAGTCAACTGAAGCTTATAAAGGATAAGATACTTCCAGAAATTAAATAAACCTTACCTACTTCCAACTGTGCTGCAATGCCTTCAATGATTCCATTTGTTGGAATCTTTAATAAGTACAGTTGTATTTTAAATACTCAGTTGTGCTTTTCTTGTGTTTTAGTTATTCTCCCAAGCAGTTTATAATCAGTTGTTTATTCAATGAGTGTTTCTGTTGTAAGATGGTGAAAATAGCATACGGTATGAGAAAGAATGTAACAGAATTTTAACCAGTCAGAGCATGTTTGGCAAGGATTAAAAAGTTATTAATTTCTAGACTCGTTTTACTTAAATTAAAAGTTTGTATATTCTCTAAATTGAAAAAAGAAATCCTGAGAATAGGTAATATATTTGTATTCCAATGACCATATTTTATCAGCCCCACAGTTACAGGTTCTAAGGAATTCAATAATTCTAGGGCTCAGTATAAGTGTAGAAAACACTGGACCTCCAAAAGTGAACCAGGAAACATTGTAAATTTTAATCACAAATATCAGTAAGTAAATATGTCAACTTGCTAAAAATATTTTATGGATCTTGAAGTGTTACTGGCTAATGTAAGTTTTCATTGATTATAAAATAAAAACTGCTGGAAATAAATATAAATGTGCATATAAAGGTATGTTCTCGTTTATTTCATTTTTCATATTCAATTTTCAAAGTTTTGAAAAGTCATAAGGAAAAAACATTAAGAAATCCATTTCTAGAACTTACATCTCTAATTGACTCTTCAGGAACATTTTACATGTGATGTATGTCTTTTAGTCTTTATAGTCAGATGATTGTACTTAGCAGAACATTGCAGTTATATGGTGGACTTTTCAGCACTAAGGATATAATATATTCATGAATCAAACTTAGATTTCTCAGGTAAACCAAAGAACTTCAGTTATTTCTTTTAATATTCCTTAGGAATTTTGGAAATACTTCCATTTCAATTTAGAATATGAAAAGTCATAGCATTTACTAAACTTAAACTAATAATCTAAAAGAAAACACTACTTTATGTAAACTGATTCCCTTTAAATGTACGTATTAAAGATCAACTCAGAAAGAGTCAGTGACTCCTTCTTCTTTGTATTTCATCTTAATATATAATTTCTAAAATACTTTTTTAAAAAACCTAATATAAAATTGTGTGTGAATTTTTTCCTACAACCTTTTTTGAAGATCAGAAGGTCAATTTACAATAGCAGTTATAATAGCAAATATTTATATAGTACTTTTGCACATTAAAATTTTGTATATTTGCGTAGTTTTTTGTAGCAAATAAAAGAACCAAGACCTTTTACTTGTTACACACATGGTCCCATGAAGATATATATATCCCCATTTCACAGAAATATGTATGTATTCAATGTGTATCCCCATTTCACAGAAATGGGCTATAAGGTGCGATTTGCACAACATTGCAGAGTTATTAAAATGCTCAACAGTCATTCAAATTCAGACAGGCTTGTTTGAAAGTCCGTGTTTTTGGCACTGACATATAGCCTTTTATACATTAATGTTAATACATAATAATGCAGTAATATTATTATCTTATTCAAACATAAGACTCAAATATTGCATATAGGCATACCTCATTTTATTGTGCCTCTCTTTATTGTATTAATACTTCCCAGATATTGCATTTTTTACAAATGGTAAGTTTGTAGCAACTCTGTCTCAAGCAAGTCCATCAGTGCCATTTTCCCAACAGCATGTGCTTACTTCATATACCTATGTCACATTTTGGTAATTCTCACAATATATCAAACTTTTTCATTATTATTATATCTGTTAGGGTAATCTGTGATTACTGATCTTTGATCTTACTATTGTAATTATTTTAGGGCACCATGAACCACATCCATATACGACAGCAAATTTAGTCAATAAATGTGTGTGTTCTGACTGTTCCACCAACTAGCCGTTCTTCTGTCTCTCTCCCTCTCCCTCTACTTCAGTTCCCCTATTTCCTGAGACACAACAATACTGAAATTAGGCTAATTAATAACCCTACAATGGCTTATAAGTGTTCAAGTGAAAGGAAGTGTCTCTCACTTTAAATCAAAAGCTAGAAACCTTTAAAATTAGGGAAGAAACCATGTTGAAAGCTGAGATAGGCTGAAAGCTAATCCTCATACCAGTTAGCCAAATTGTGAATGCAAAGGAAGGTCCTTGAAGGAAATTGGTGCTCATCCAGTGACCACATGAATGATAAGAAAGCATAACAGCCTTATTACTGATATAGAGAAAGTTTTAGTGATCTTGTTAGAAGATCAAACCAGTGTCAACAATCTCTAAAGTCAAAGCCTAATCCAGACCAAGGCCCTAACGCTCTTCAGTTCTATGAAGGCTGAGAGAGGCGAGAAAGCTGTAGAAGAAAAGTTTATTTGAAGCTGGCAGAAGTCAGTTCATGAGATTTAAGGAAAGAAGCCATCTCCATAACATGGAAGTGCAAGATGAAGCAGCAAGTGCTGACTTAGAAGCTGCGGCAAATTATCCAGATGATATAGCTAACGTCATTGATGAAAGTGGCTACACTAAACAACAGACTTTCCATGTAGATAAAACAGCCTTCTACTGGAAGAAGATGCCATCTGGAATTTTATTAGCTAGAGTGAAGAGGTCATTGTCTGGCTTCAAGGCTTCCATAGACTGACTCTCTTGTTAGGAGCTAATGCAGCTGGTGAATGTAAGTTGAAGCCAGTGCTTACTTATCATTCTGAAAATTTTTAGAATTGTGTTAAATATACTTTACCTGTGTTCTATAAATGGAACAACAGAGCCTAGATGACAATAGGCCTGTTTACACATGGTTCATTGAACACTTTAAGCCCACTGTTGAGACCTACTGCTCAGAAAAAAAAAAAATTCCTTTCAAAATATTACTGCTCCCTGACAAGGCACCTTGTCACCCAGGAACTCTGATAGGTATATATAAGGAGATTAATGTTTTTATACCTGCTAACACAACATCCATTATGCAGCCCATGGATCAATGAGTAATTTCTACTTTAAAGTCTTTCTACTTAAGAAATAAGTTTTTAAGGCTAGAGTTGCCATAGTGATTCCTTTGATGGATCTGGACAAACTAAATTGAAAACTTTCTGGAAAGTATTATCTATTGTATATGTCATTAAGAACATTTGTGATTCATGGGAGGAGGCAAAATGTTTACAATAGGCTTCTGGAAGAATTTAAGTCCAACACTTATGGATGAATGAGGAGTTCAAGACTTCAGAGGAGAAATAACTGCAGATGTGGTGGAAATAGCAAGATAAGTAGAATTTAAAGTGGATCCAGAAAATGTCACTAAATTTCTGCAATTTCATCATCAAATTTGAACATCTGAAGAGTTACTTCTTATGGTTCAGCAAAGAAATTGGTTTCTTGAGATAGTATCTACTCCTGGTAAGGATGCTGTGAACATTGTTGAAATGACAACAGGTTTAGAGTATTACATATTTAGTTGATAAAGCAGCAACAAGGTTTGAGAGGATTGACTACAATTTTGAAAGAAGTTCCACTGTGAGTAAAATGCCATCATACAGCATGACATACTACAGAGAAATATTTCATGAAAGGAAGAGTTAATCAATGTGGCAAACTTCACTGTGATCTTATTTTAAGAAATTTCCATAGCTCCCCTAACGCTTAGCAACTGATCACTCTTATCAGTCAGCAGCTTTTAACATCCAGCCAAGACTCTCCATCAGTAAAAATATTAGAACTTGCTGAAGCCTCAGATGATTTGTTACATTTTTTTAACAATAAAATATTTTTAAATTAAGGTATTTACAGTGTTTTACTCTATTGCATGCTTAATAGACTATAATATAAACGTAACTTTTATATGCACTGGACAACCCCAAAATTTGTGACTCACTTTATTGTGATGGTCTGGAACTGAGCCTGCAGTATCTCTGAGATATGCCTGTATCTTATTTGTATATGACCTACCAATTAGTTTTTGTAAATCTGATAAAGAGGAATACTAAATCGTAGTAACTATGTAATTGTATAAATGGAGTACAATTTAATACTTCATTATTTATTCTCATTATTGATACTCTTAACTTCTCTCACATGTAAATTAATTCTTTGATAATAATATATTGAGTTAAAAAATTCATGTAACATTGAGTTGTAGAGGAAGCATAATCTATATAACATTGAATTGTAGAGAAAGTAAAATTTTGCCTGTCATTGATCTGATATTTATTGAACTTAATTTATTATACTCAGCTTTTCCTAATTTCAGACTTATTCATAAGCAGCACACAATCTATTATTTAAAATTTAATATTGCTGTATTGCTTTCAAACTTGCAGTATTGTTATGGGATCATTGAGTCATAGGAGTAAAATGTTTATGACACATTCTAAAATGTTTGTGATGTATTCTAAACCATTTTATTTATTTGGTTCATTCCATTCTGCTTTAATACATTTCCTATGAACAAAACATAGGAATATAGCTTTTGGTAGTAATACTTAAATAGCAATAAAATTCATAGTTGAAATATAATGATGTTCTCTGTTGTTTATAATTTTATATGTATATTATGTTTCATGTTTTTTGAAGAATTTTTAGTATCTTTAATCCTTATTGATTTATTATATGACCATAGAGAAAAAATTGTTTATATTTTACTCAGAACTACTGAATTGAATTTTAAATGCCAGGCCAGGTGCAGTGGCTCATGCCTGTAATCCCAGCATTTTGGGAGACCAAGGCGGGCAGGTCACGAGGTCAGGAGTTCGAGACCTTTCTGGCCAACATAGTGTAACCCTGTCTCTACTAAAAATACAAAAAGCTGGGTGTGGTAGTGTGCACCTGTAATCCCAGCTACTTGGGAGGTTGAGGCAGGAGAATCATGTGAACCTAGGAGACAGAGATTGTAGTGACCCGAGATGGCACCATTGCACTTTAGCCCAGGTGACAGTGCAAGACTCCGTCTCAAAAAAAAATTGAAATTCTTTTTCCTTTTAATCTTCCTATAATGGTGAAGAAAGAACAAATATAATAATATAATTTCAGGATGGTATAGTCCCATCAACAACATAAGGTACATTTGGAACAAATATTAAGCTGTCAAGATTTCTGTCATAAGTATAACCATTTGATTGAGCCTTTTTTAACACAATAGGATAAAAGATGAAATGTTTAGACTTTTTTTCTGATCACTAATCTAGCTATGCTATCTTAAATATCCTTAAACCACTGGGTAGCAGATCATTCACTATGATATTAGGTATATATTGTAATGTTGCCAATCTATTCGTGTGATATACGTCTGACCAAGTTAAAACTTTAATAACCATATCCCATGAAAAACATAATTCCTCCACTACCTGCTAAGGTTTGTGGCTAGGGAATTAGTATAAGAAAAGTTCTGTCTTCTTTCTACTATTTAATATATTCTGTGAATACTGCAATCCTAAAATGGCCTTGATTTCACCCTTGAATTTTTAAGGACTTGGAACAAGTGGGCTGGTAGTATGGCAAAGCAGTGTCTCTTAGGTCACTTCTAAGTAAAGCTTGTGAAAGTCCTTTATCTCAGGTTACTGCTGGCTCCTTTTAGAATAAGGGTAACTGAATCTTCTTAGTCCTCAATTTGGAAGCCTTGTTGTTGACTGAAGAAAAGCCCATCCAACCTACAGCTGCCTTAGTATTTATTACCTGTTTTTTCTTCTATGGAATAGTTTAATCTTGAGAAATCCGTAAGTCACCACTTATAAATGATAAGGTAACCTATTAAGTTCCTCTTAACATTGCTAACAGCATATTAGGTCTTTGCATCCACATTTTTATCAAATTCTTAAATATACTCCAGTAAAATTGTTTTAGTCATACAACGTGTAATCATATTTTATTTGAATGGACTATCGTTGACAAATCAGAATAAAAATTATTCAGCTATAGAAACTAGTTCTGTGGGTCTGCATTTCAAATTAAAAAAAAAAAAAAGAAAAGAATCAACAGCCTAGCAACATTACCACCAATTTAATTTGAATTTGGTAGAGAGAAACTATAAAACTAGGTAATCTAGGCCAGTGGAATATTTGACAAAAAATGATGGAAGGTACTCAGATATTGTAGGTAATCTTCAGTGATCTTTACTATTCAATCATTGTATATTACTTATCTCATTCTTGAGATAAAATAAATGCTTGGTTAATTATTGCACAAATCAAGCCACTATAAAAAAAATTCTAAAACATTGTGCCTTAAACTCTATGAGAGTCTAGTCTAAATCTAATATTTCAGCTCCACATAAATAGCAGTTACCATTTTGGTGCTGGCTCTGAATCACTTTCTTCTCGACAAAGGATAGCAGCAAATGGTAAAGAGGAGACCAATTCCAATCCTTTAATTGGCAAGACCCAGAAATGTCACCGTTCACTTCTGGCCACATCCCAGTGGACACTACTTCCACATATAGCTATGGTAGACAATAAGTGAAGCTGGAGTTGCTGTTGTCTATGTTATTGGATGGAACAACTGACTGGTCCCCACCAGTTGATAAGAACTGCTGAATTACAACCTGATATCTATTTTCTGATATTTCTTATTAAAAGCAAAACATATGTCACCTCACCAGTTATACTGCAAACTTTGTATTTTAATTTTTAAGAACATTTGTACAGTACAGAGATAGAGAACAAAACAAAGGGGCAGAGGGAAAAAATGGGGAGATGTATGTCAGAGAATACAAAGGAGCAGATATGTAGGATGAACAAGTCTAGAGACATAATGTGTATGAAGACTATAGGTAATAAAATTGTATTGTGTATGGGATTCATGCTAAATGAGTAGATTTTAGCTGCTCTGCTACAAAAATAAAAACTGGGTACTATGTCAGATGATGGATATGTTTATTTGCTTCAATATAGTAGCCATTTCACTATCTATATGTATCCCACAGCATCATGCTGTATACCCAAAATATACATCATGAAATTTATTTAAAATATATACAAAGCTTAATCCATTTTGTAGAGCATTTTTGCATGTTGTGTCAACCTCTATAACTTTCTTTGCTTGACATTGTACTATACAAATTAAGGTAGAATTATTCAAATCATGAAGTGGACATCAGAGATGGAGTATACTAATGCAATGGGAATGCATATAATTTAATAAATATCACATTATTATGTTTTATAACTTTTTGATAGTAATGTAAGTACAGGATTTTTCTTTCTAGGCCTGTTTTACAAGTGATAAATACCATCAATTCTTAGAAATTATTCTCTCTATATCTTTCACACATCCATGGGATTATTTAACTATCTCTTAGATTTCCACTTCTTGCCTTAAAAGTGTCTTTGAATGTCCATAATTAAGTCCAGTACTGTCCAATAGAACTTTCTGTGGAGATGGACATGTCCATTATGGTAGCTACTAACTATATGAAGCTTTTGAGTACTTATAATGTGACTGGTATAACTGAGGAACTGAATTCTAAACTTAATTTTATTTAATGAATTTAAATGTAAACAGCCACACATAACTAGTAATCTCCCCATTGGATGTATAGTTCTAGTCACTCTCAGCTTTGTTTACCAACTTATTTCAGCCACATCTATTTTACTGCATCATGTTGCTCCTGAAATGTCCTTAACTATTTACTTACTCAATATTTATGTATTTGGGGCATTATTTTCTGGATGAGAAATTTTGTATTTTCAGTGTGATTTTACCCTAACTTTAAATAGTCTAATAATAACCATATTTAATATTTATTGAATACATTTTGTGTTAGACACAGTTCTGGGCATTTTATTCATAATAAATTGTTTCATCATCACAAGAAACTTGTATTATAATTATCACCATCTTATATATGTATAAATGGACACACCATAGGTTAATTAATTTTTGCTTAAGATCAAATAGGTAGCTAGTAAGTGGCTGAGCTAGGTTGTAAACCTCAGGCAAACTGGCTTCAAATACCATTCTTTATTATTTCATCATTCTGGAGAGTGAATTTTCATCAGTAGTTCTCTTTTACTCAAAATACTTCACAGCTGGGGCCTTTCCAGGAGCTTTATTTGTGTATACATAATATAGGAAACTATCTTGCCTCTGGCAAGAGAGAAAGGAAGAGTTTCTCTTCTTTCTTTTTCTTATCACAATTGTCTAAGCATAAACTAAGTTTTTAAAAATTGATCCTAAACATTCCTTATCTTCACTAATTGAGTATTAGGACCTCATTTTATCCAAATGATATTAAATAATTTAGTAAACATAAGTGACAATAAGCTGGCGCTGTATGTTCCCATGACTACAAAAGATTATTGAGGGTTTTCTATCTCAGAACACAAACAGAAAGAGTTTTAAAGTACTCAAGATAGATTATTTTCAAAGGGCTATAGTGTTAAGATTTAACTCAGGTCAATCATCTCCAAGTTAAAATTACTTAGAAGCATACTGTCTATAATTAAGTAATCTTACCTACTAATATTACGGAATAAGAATACCTTTCGATGACATGAAATCTGTCATTTTAAGCATACCCCCAAGCCTTTTCAAGATTGCTCATAAAATTTCTCATTCTCTAGAGAAATGTGATCTCTAAGAAATAAATGTCTCCGTCAAGTCACAAGTAATATGAGCACATGATTAAAAAAAATGGAATTTTGAGTCCTATAAGGGATATTGCAGTATTATAAAATTGCTTTTATTTCTTGTTATTTAAGTTCTCATGGTCATTTTAGGATTTACCTTCTGGATATAAAGGATTATGATTTCTTTCAGGGAGGTGGGGGACAGAGGCCTTTGGGGACCAGGAGAATATTTTTCATATGAAATTCTTTGTCATAAAATGCTAATGTTGGTGTTCTTGTCTTTATGTCTATGCATTCTTTAGCTATGAGGATAACAGACCCTTCATCAAGTAAGAATGACCTGAATGGCTGATAAATTCCATTTATCAGTGTGGTCCCATGAACCAGCTGTCAGATCAGTACTGAAAAATCATTAGAGCTTCTGTCATTCACATTGAGGCAGAAGAGCAAACTGTGCAGGAAAATAATCTGGCATATAACTTACGTGCAGAATAAATATGCTGCAGGTGTATTGCCAAAAAAAATTTCTGCTTCACCTCTGTTAATTGGATATCACCTGAATTCAGTGCCACAGCAATAGCAATTTTCTGTGGTACAGACTTGTTTCGCTTTTAATGGCTTCCCTCTTCCATTGTGATGTGCTCCTCCGTGCCACGTATGTCCGCTTTTCTGTTGTTTGTTTGGGCATCATTCATCTAAAATTATTTTCTCATTTACTGGTATATCCTCAAAATGATCTTACGGGTATAAAACTACCCACTTGCAATTGATATTAATGCATTGCTGTACTAAACATAAAAATAGGAAAAAAATGCCTTCTTCAAAATTAATTTTACATCTGCAAAATTTCAAATTTCACACCTGTCACTTGATTAATGACCTAATCTGTATGAATATATTTCAGTTTCTGAAATAAAGCTACAAGTCTGTACTAATCTTATAAATATAAACATAAATGTTAACATTTGGACATTTTCCCCATGCATATTTTAAAATTACAAGTCCTGCAAGAATAAACTAAGATGGGCAACCGATACGCAACCTTGCTGAGACTTTCAGTTTGTTCTTCTGGTGAAGAGTCCTTTGTTTTCATTTTTCTCCAGTGCCATTTCACTTCTTCATGCTTTTGCTTTTTAATTTTTAAAATTTTTTTATTTTTAAGAAATCGGGGCTCATTGAGGTTTCCTACCATTCAACCCTTGGGCCCATCATGTATTTTCCAGTGGATAATACCAGACTTCAGTATTTGATCTTATTATTTTGTTTCTAAACCTAAATAGCAATATTGCCCTGATTTAATGGCAATTCTTATTTTTTCTTTTTCCAACTTGGTCTGTAAGAAGCTGAGAGCTTTTCCTTAAAAGTTAGCATACTTCTGAATCCAGTTGTAGAATAAAATATTAAAACCTAAAATGTTTTCTAATTCATATAAGCAAATGTGTAACATGTAATAGCAGAACCTCTTTAGAGATTCTTTATTCAAAGAATGTTGATGTTTTCAATTAAACATGTTAAATTTAGTGGGCACTTAAACATGAAATATAGTGGCTGATTCTTATGGGAGAAAAATAGTAAATATAATTAATTTTAGTAAGACTTTAATAATTAACTACTTTGGGACCATATCTTTCTTAAGATGCAATTCTCTCTAAATAACAAATTGAACTCAGCTTCAGATTATGATAAAGATACATGGTTTTCCCCTTCATTTTACAAAGTTTCAATCTCTGTAAATATATCTTCCTGAGACAATATAAGTGTAAGATAATAATCTGCTGAAAAGAAATATGAATATACTCTATTTAAGGAAGATGTGCTGGGAATAAAGAGGTTGGGTTTATTAGTGTATGGAGATCTCTACTGATTTGGTCCTGTTCTCCCATATACTTTGGAGTTGAGAAGGATTTCATTTCAATTATGAGTCCCAGTGGTTGCAAGAATTCATTTTCTCTTGTTATTCAATACATAACTTAACCACAAATACATGAATTTTCATACCTGCTTATACTCTTGCAAATGACAGCTTGGAGGAAACTAAGAGAATGGAGTGGGAATGCGAACTTGTCTTTCATTCTGTACTACTCCGTTCATACCACTCCATCTTCATTCTTAGCTTCATCTTCTCCCTTGAGTTTCCAGACACTTCAAAGAAGTGAAGATTCCCTTAGCTTTCAAAAAATTTTTCCAACAAAGCTGCCATATGACTGATTTCTAAAATCTACTGCAACACAGCATAGAAGAGAGTGATCCGAAAACTGAAGGAGAGTAAAAACACTGCTTCCACTAGAGTGGAGCTATGTTTTCCCATCTACTATCCCTGACGCTTACTCTCTATAACTATAGAATTAGACAAATAGGGCTTATTAAATTCATACGTGTGCTTTAAATGCATGTATTTCCTCCTAATATGAGTGATATTTTTGTCAATAAACACTAACATTTTTGTGGAAAAAGAGGAAATTTTTAAAAATGAGGTAAAAGTGTATCAGAAGAAGTACTAATAGAGGGAAATCAAATGTTGCCACTGTGAGACCAGTGAAGACTAACGTAGCTTTATAGCCTGCTTTCCTCTTGCCATTCACCATAATTACACCTCATGCCATTTGCATATGTGCTGCAAATACATGAATAATTTATGGTATAAATCTGCTTTTGCTTAAATGAGTTTCTGTGTTCATAACATTTTCATTCATGTATATCTCCTCAAGCTTGAAAACCTGTAGTCTCATTAAAATCTTAAAGTACTTACACCACCTGTCTTACATTTTCTGTCAATAAAAGTTACTGTAACATTTTTTTTCAATGTTGTATTGTTGATTTGATATGGTTGTTAATTAAAGACCAATTATTTGATAACCATTAATTTTTTTCTTCTCTCTACAGGTCATGGGTTATAGGTGCAATAGCTCTTCTCTGCCTATTAGGATTGACCTGGGCCTTTGGACTCATGTATATTAATGAAAGCACAGTCATCATGGCGTATCTCTTCACCATTTTCAATTCTCTACAGGGAATGTTTATATTTATTTTCCATTGTGTCCTACAAAAGAAGGTAAGCTAGAATTTTTTTTTAATATAAATGGCATACATCTAATGATAGCAAAGTACTCATAACATATTCTAATATATTATTCTTCCTATGTTTGTCTACAAGAAATAAAGATACTCCTCTTTTATAATAGTAAAGCAAAACAAGCATAAAATACAAGCATAATAGTTGCTGAGAGTGTCCAACAATAAAAACATTTTCCGATTTGAACAATGAACAAAAATTATCTTCTTGTAGATTTGACTTTATAGTCTTTAATATTCCCATTGGTGGACAAATGGGATTTGTGTATTAGGAAGTAATGATTTTCTAAAAATATTATGGAGCCATGAAATACACATACACATACACACACACAGACACCCACACACACACACATATGTATCATGGATATATATCATAGCATAGGAAATAGATATGTGTATATGTGTATATATTTCTGTTTCCTCAAACACTAGTTTACATTTGAAAATATAAATATCTACACAGCTTATGGTAAAATAATATGCATTTATATTTTTTGAATGAATAATGGAATATTTAACAATAGTCTCTATATTTCATTCTTTTAAGAGCATTTATTATGAAATATAAGAGTTGAATGATTGGAATGCAGTTTTTTACACTTATCTATTTTTGCAAATGTTTACATATGTAAGGACATAAACTATATACATTTTCAAAGTTAATTTTAAATACTAAATAATTTTATTACAGTTTTTAAAATCACAAGATTCATTTTCCAGTCTTAGGCACTTTAACTTTATTTAAAATATGGTCTTGATTGGTCCAGTCACCAAAACCCCCCAGCCAGATTACCTAAGTTTGAATCTCTCTGTTCTTCCATTTAAAAACTTATGTGACTTTTTCTCAAGTTAATTAACCTTCCCATGTCTCAGTTTACTCATGTGTGACATGGAGGGGGTAAAAATAATTATAAAATATTCAAAGAGATGGCTCTGAAAGTGAGGTAGAGAATTATTTTTTAAATTTATGAGAAAGAAACAATAAGATTTATAATTTTTGTTTGGAAAACAAAGGAAATGGAAAGTAAAGACGTCTCTTTCTAGGATTTTTAATTTTAGAGACTGGTGGGACCAAAATAAGAAGTGGAAAAGAGTGTCCACTTGTCAAGATGGACAAACATAAAACAAAACACTACTCTGTTTCAATTTTAGATGGTGATAGATACCTAAAATGTGTTGACATGATCACAAATACAGAATAGAGTAGTAATGATGAGTCAGGTTTCTAAATGTAGGTTACAGAAAAGAGGTTATATTAGAATGGATGGATTCTAATCTAATCGAATAGAATTCCCCTTAAAAAGAGGTTGTTTTAAAATAGATGAACCCTCCCAAATAATTAATATGTGCAACCCCCAAACCACAGAAGCCTAATTCAACATATGTTTATGTTTTACTCATTGCCCAATGAACAGGGTTGCCCCATGAAGGGTCATAGGTTGATGAAGATTCAAACACCCTCAGTCTATGATTTTATAGTCCTCTTGGGTTTTGACATCCCACAGGAGGTCTGGGAAAGAGAAAGAGGATTTTGTGTTAAAGATTTGAAAGTGGCTCACACGACATCTACTCATTTTTTAAAATCAGATAGGACTCTATCGTTGGTACCACCTAAACTGCAAGAGAGACAGAAAAACATAGTATAGCTTTATACTCAGAAAGAGAAGACATTGGATATGGTGAATAGATATGGCGAACTTACCATTTACATGTCTACTATTCTTTAAATACATTATGTGTGGCAGACTGCCACACATGGTAAAATAATATACATTTATTTTTTGAATGAATAATGGAATACTTAATAATGGTCTCTGTATTTCATTCTTTTAAGAGCATTTATTATGAAATATGAGTTGAATGGTTAGAATGCAGTTTTTTACACTTATCTATTTTTGCAAATGTTTACATTTGCAGACTGCCGCACATAACGTATTTAAAGAATAGTAGATATGTAAATGGTAAGTGAGAATAGAGTTGGAAGGAAGAATGAGAATCAAGATGATACACTGAATTAAAGATAGGAGAAAATGTCAAGAAGACAGTGGTTCATATTCTAAAAGACTGCAGAGAAGTGAGAGAGACTAAAACTTGGAAAAGTGTCTAGATTTGGATAGAAGAAAGCCATAACTGATGCTCAGTCGAAATATATACCAAAAAAAAAATGTGAGCAAAATCAGGACATTAAGGGAAAAGTAGCATTTGCCTATGAAAAAAAGGAATATATTAGGTCATTATAATCAGGCATATCATATTGAAGTATAACAGATTTATTTACCTGTCATCTGTATTCCGTACATTAGCTTGAAATTTGGACCAACATGGTTTTTAAATTTTATTTTAATTTGTTTACTAAGTCCTTAAGAAGTAATTTTTAAATTTTAAAGTTAATTTGGAAATTTTCTACAAAGCAGAAAAGAAACTTTTGTACTTTACACACAAATCATTTTGGTTTTGAGTATTTTTATTAGGCAGCACCTCTTTCAGTTTTCCCAATGTTAATTAAAATATTATCTTTATTTTTCTTGTGTTAACATAAACATATCACTGGAATAAGTGAGAATTGCATTGATATCCACGTTGAGATTTTACATCTCAAGACCCCAAAACAACTTTAGATATTTTAGTATATTTAACGTAAGTTAAATTTTGAAATATATATATCATCAAGTTCAGTTTCATGATTCATTAAAACAGAGTTCCGGAAACTGGCTTGTGAGCCAAATTCATCCAGCTGCCTTTTATTTTTACAGCCAGGAAACCAGGAATGGTTACTACATTTTCAAATACTCAAAGTTTAAAATAAGTGTATACACCATATCCTTGGTTTTGACTCTTGACTCAAAAAAAAAAAAAATTAAATGTTGACTATCTGGACGTTAGAGAAAAACTTCCCAGGCCCTGATTTTGGAAGCTTACTTTCATGATTTACAGTAACAAGTAATATGCATATTGCTCCTTCATCTATTCCATGTTTTGAATTTTAAAACTTTGGTCGCATTTGTATTCGGTGTCAAGAATATGGCCCAACATCAAAAAATATATAATTATTTTTCATTTTAATTTTATATAAAAAAATGTAATGTACTTGTCTTTGATATTGAAGAAATGGTTGGGAGGTTTTTTTTTCTTTTAAGCCATCTGATTAAATTTCACTAATATGATATCACTGATATAGTTGTTTATATATGTTGATTAGAGAAATATGAAATATTTCATATTTGAAAGTTTTGTGTTATTGAATCATTTGTTAATTGATTCATCTTACTCATAAAATTAAAATTTTTGAGTCATCAGTCATTTTCTGAGTGTGGATTGTATAAACAATATTTCCACTGGTCACATTAAAGTAGTTACTTTTGCTTTTGTCATACACTCAAATATTTGATATACTCTTGGAGTTTCCATGATCATCTTATTACTGATATGAGAGTATAGAAGAAATGTTCCATTGGTAAGGTATATTCTCTTTGCTGTCTTCTATATTCTAGAACAGCATGACACCAAACTAGGATATCATCTGACTTGGATAACTAAGTTGCAGTACCATGTGAAATAGTAGATTTGAATATGCAAATGATTGAAAAATCAAATAACTGTTTTATTGTAATTTTAAAAATGTTTCCTGGGCATGGTCCATGTTATTTTTTTTCTTCTTAAGACATATGCTTAACATTTCAAATCAAATCACAGCAAAATAAAGTCAGTATAATGATTTAGTAAGTAATGTAGCTAATGCAAGTCTTGGCATCACCAAATATCTTGATTTTCTGGTTGTTTATATAATCAGTTCAGGACATTTAATCTTTGTTGGAAAATTCAAATACTCCGTGATGAATTACTGTGGCTTATACAATATTGCTGCTTTTGTAACAGGAGGGAGAGTGGTTCTCTTTCTCTTTTCTTTGCCTTTATTTCTCTTTGTACTGAAATATTTCTTTAGGTTTGCGTCATTTCATTCAAATACACTTTCTATCTAGAAAGAAACATGACTTTTGCTGAATACCTTAGGAAAAACAAAATGGGATGTCGCAGAGGGGGGAGTTAATATCAAATTTTAGGTTCTTAGAGATGCTTCATAAATCAGAAGAAATTACTAAACTATCATTGATACTGCTTACTTTTGGTTAGAAATTATTTTAAGCCTTCTCAAGTTATAATGAAAGCATTTCTCCTAATTCTTTCCAGATACAAAGAAGGAGATAATTAATAGATTACTTTAATAATAATATTAGTAATATACAGTGTCTGTGCTGGTCAAAGATCCATGTTCGAAATGTGGCATCTTAGAGCTTTTTGACCATAGAGCAACCATGAAATTTAGATTTTTCTCCTAGGGCACATTGCTTAACCTTTTTAGTCTGACAGTTTACTCTTATTGCTTAACCTATTTCAATGTCCTTATCTATAAAATGAATGTAACAATTATTTCTCAGAGTTATTTTGAGGAAGGTACCTAGCACTATTCCTGACACATAATGGTTAAAAAGTAGAAGTTTTTTCCACCCTTCCAACAGATGTATTTTAGAAACACACATAACTGGATATAGACTGATTTCTCTTTTTAAGATAAACAAAATATGGACTGACTTGTAAACACTGAACAAAAATAATTATCTCTATTTCTAATTATTGATTAATGTAGCACAGAAAAGACTGGTTGTAAAACAAATCAATAACGTTTTAAATACATTAAAAATAAGTAATTTTGCCATGTCTGAGCAGAAAAAGGCCTTAAAAGCCAGCACATCATAACCCTGTTTTGTTCGTTCTGTTCTCTGTGGCAAGAATGCCTTTTTCTCCTCTTCTCCCCTATCCTTTATTTCAACTTCACTCTGTAGATTAATTCCAGTGACTCTTTTGAAGACTATCTGGGAAGACTTCTTCCCCAAGAAGCCTTCCTTGGTCCCCACACCTACCTCCTCTTCTATACTTGAGTCACCTGACTCCATCTCCATCATTGTTCTTATCAGATAACAAGCACTCAATAAATGTGAGTTCCTTGAGCAAATCTGCATTTGTTCTGTCTTTGATTCTGCTGTGTCTTTGACAGGATGAATTTTACCATAAGATGAAATGTTCCCATTTTGAATACTAAATTTAATGTATAATTTACGTACCTTTCTTGCTTTTGATTCTAAATAACGTTATTTTTTAAAGCACATGTTTATAACTTTGATTTAAATAAAATCTTATTGGAATATAATATTATCATAAGTTGTGGAAATAATGAACTAATGTGAAATCAAATATGTAAAGGCCTAAGAATAATTTAAATATGATACTGTTTCATAAAATAAATTTGTGAACATATAATCAATATAATAAAGTATCCCTTTGTTGTTACTGATAGTAGAGACATGATTTAAGGCAGTTACTGTTTATTTTTATATGCCTTGTTCAATTAAAGAGGCAGTAATAAAAATTTTAAACATGATAAAAATTTTACCAAAAGTTTATATAGTTCTATGCTTTAAAACATCATCTAAAAGTCTTCTTTTTCCCTGTAATTTTACATTACAACCAGGATTAAGTATTTAATCAAGAATGCTATAAAGAAAAGTAATTACATTTCCCTGTGATTATTGAGTAGAACTATTTTGAAGGACTAAATTTAAAATCTTTTGAATTTTTGTTCTCAAGTGGAAAATCTGATCTCTTTTAAAAGAAATAAACTTCAGAGAAATAGAGATTTAAAAGAAGTGAGTCACCCAGCATATTCATATTTTCTGTCTTTATCCTCTCTCTGCTTTCTCACTCTCTCTGATCTCGATCTCTCTCTCTCCTTTTCTCTCTCTCTCTCTGTCTCCCTCCCCTACTTCTTACTCTAACTTCCTCACTAGGGTTCTACCTAAAGAACAACAGCTACAATGCCTTTACACCAATAGGCAACTTTATATCAAATTTATGAAGCTAAAAATATTATCTTGAATGGGCTTAAGTATATGTTCTTTGAACTAAGAGAAGGTACCACTTTGATGTGATGAAAGTTGTGTGTGTGTGTGTGTGTGTTTTAAAAGGCTCCAGTTGGGCAAAATTTCAAGCTTGACAGTATGAATATAATTTTTTTTTGTTGTGAAATGTATGTTAGACAGACTTTCTTATATCTGTAGAGCAAGAAAGTAATTATATTATCTAAAAATAAAACCCACATACATTTTCTACTTTTGTTCCTACCTGCAATGAATTACTTGCTAACGGAAGTTAATATTTAATTGGCTAGGTACGAAAAGAGTATGGGAAATGCCTGCGAACACATTGCTGTAGTGGCAAAAGTACAGAGAGTTCCATTGGTTCAGGGAAAACATCTGGTTCTCGAACTCCTGGACGCTACTCCACAGGCTCACAGGTAAACAATAGTTGTTCACTGAAATGAAGTAATTCTTAACTATATTTCTGTTACCAGTTACTGTCCCTTATGACTGGTACTAATTTCTATCCCATGTTTCACACATCATTTGTTTTTGTTTCACTGTGTCCCACATGGGAATGATTCTGACAGAGAAGAAACCAAAACTGTAATAATATAATGAAATTTAGGGTCTAAGTTTGCATAATAATTAATGATTTCAGATTGTTTTTAGTTCAATAAATGCAGCAGGTAAAGAAAGAAATTTGCCATTTCACCTGGAATTCAAAGAAAGTAGTATTTCATATATATAGAAATGTGATATCTTGACATGGTTCTAATACTTATATTTCTTTTAACTAGTATAATAATTCTCTGTCACAAACTGAGACAATTTACATATAATATGGTATGTAGTAAAAACAACTATGACTCAACCTTATTTCATGCTGATAAGTTGAAGAAAAGTCAGGGCAGTGAAGAATACAACAACAGTATTATTGCCATAGCTGGTCTAAGCTCCACTCCCATTCGTCCAGCACTACACATAGCAGCATAGTACCTTACCCAAGAAGTTTTAAGCTTTTAGGTAGACTGTGTGCCATTTTTCCCAGGGCACAATTTCAGCTCAAAGGTTATTACATAGAAATCTTAGCAACTCCTGGATTTTCACATGAGCCAGTCATAGGATTGTGTAGGTGATGAGTGAGTTTGATTTCAATCTAGCAAACTAGTATTCTTTGTTTGTTTTTTAAGATAGAGTCTCACTGTGTTGCCCAATCTTCAGTGCAGTGGTGCAATCTTAGATTACTGAAACTTCCGCCTCCTGGGTTCAAGCAATCCTCCCACCTCAGCCTCCAGCCTCCTGAGTAGCTGAGACCACAGGCATATGTCACCACACCCCAATAATTTTCGTATTTTTTTGTAGAGATGAGGTTTCATCATGTTGGCTAGACTGGTCTCAAACTCCTGGCCTCAAGTGATCCACCTCCCTTGGCCTCCCAAAGTGCTGGGATTATAGGTGTGAGTCATGCAGACTAGTACTTTTAAGATTGCATGATTCAGTAGAATAAAAAGTCATGTTTTCAGTGTTGCCAATTAAATTTTTCTGAGGAAACTCAAGTTTAAATTGATAAATAAAGTTATAGATCAAGAATTATTTTTTCTTAATTCTTTTAGCTCAACCTATAAATCTAATTATTGTTTCATAAATTTCATTTTTTAATATAAAATAAGAGTTATTGCTTCAGTTATTATTTGATGGATGTTCAATTGGCTTCTAAGCTTAATAGATTAAATTTCCCTAGATAATTTCATTTATATGCTTAGAAAATTTAATTTCCTTATACTCTTTAAATATTATTTATAAATTTAATATATCTGATTGTTTCAAACACATCAACTGTCAGACTATACAGTAATACACACCTAACTAGCCCTTGATGCACTGTTATAAATCAATGAATGACCGGTGTTTTCATAAACAGTTTCCTCACCAATTTTTCTCTTACAAATAAAACCATATTTTAATATCAACCTAATATTTCCCATTAAAATTTTAAAAATTAACATATAACCGACAAAAATATCCGACTATCTTAAATAATTTTACCAACCACAAATCATGAACCTTAAATATAATTGCACAATTATTAGTAATCTGAATTTCATGTATTATTTACATGCCACACTGAGGTTGTAAAGTTGCAAATCAGAGGAACAATTGTCCCAACTCATATGGGTGGAAATTTCTGAGTTTAGGACTATTAAATTTGCCAGTCAGAGATCTGAATTCTCACATAAGAGTGGAGGCAGACAAGGATGATGCTTATAGCATGAACCCCTTTTATAATTAATGCCTTTATTTTCAGACTTATAACCCCTTGCCCTTTTCCCTTTTGTAATAACTTTTTCCACAACTTTTCAATTGATATTGCTGAGATTCTCTGTGTCATCCAGCCTGATTAGCTCCTGCATGCTTTTCACATTACTGAGCTCATCAGCCACCATTCTTTAACTTTACTGACATATATCATTTTATTGCCATATATCATTAATATTAAAATAATATTTAGGAATCTCGTTTACTACATTACAACAGAGTTGTGCAATGTTTAGCAATAGTTCTAAACTATGAGCTAAGGCAGTGCAGCTCAATGGAATAATAATAAACTCTGTGGTTGGGTATACATTGTTTTGAATCCTGCTTTTGCCATGTACCAGCTATGACACAGAACAAGTTACTAATTTCATTGACACTCGTAGTTTTTTCGTCTGTAAAATGATGAATAAATACTGACATCTTAAGTTGCTAAGAAGATTAAACTCATATACACAGAACAGAATAAATTGTAGGTGCTCACCACAGTGGTTGCTACTGTTTATTACTGTTGTTATTATAAAATATTATATATATTTTTAAGCTGTACCATATTTTTGCCCTTACTCTTGTAATTTGTAGTACCACAATTTTACTCTTGGAAAATAATTCATATTTTTTTCTTATACTTAATACTAATTCTGATTAACTGTGACCATCCAATCCTACATCAGGTTGTAAGTTACTTAAATCTATATTGTTTGTTTAAGTAAAACTAATGAATATATTTCTAATTAATTATGACCACCCATAAGCAAAGGCTAAAATATTCACTGATATTAAGACAAAATTTGGGGAATATGGATGCATCTTTCACATAGGAGAACTTCTAAAATAACTATCACTATGTATTATACTCTTTTATTTAGAAATATTGAGTGCCTCCTGTATAATGTCAGCAATCTTCTAAGCTCTGGGGATAAAATGATTAAAAGACATGTAGCTTCTACTATGATCTGGAATATTTATTTTAGTTTTGAGAGAAAGAAAATTTATTAATAACGAACAACCCAACAAAAATAGCAAATTGGGAACGCTGGCAGAGAACAAAAGTATGGTGAAGTCAGTTAGCCAGGTGGCTACTTGAATTAAGTGCTGGAGAAAGACTACCTTTGGAAGTGATACTTATGCCCAGGTCTGAGTTACAAGATTCTAATCGAAAGGAGAAAAGGAAATTCAGGGGAACTGTGTTCTAAGTGAGAAAATTGCTAATGCAAAGCCTTTATGGTGTGGAGAACTTACAAAAAATGTTTGCCAAAGTAGGTTAGATGGAGAATGAGATAGAAAGTCAAAGAAAAAGGGAAGAGACAGATCCCTAAGTATTTGTAACAATATGAAAATTAATTTTATTTTGATTACTTTGGAAAGCCAGTAAGATAATATAGGAATAAAAGTGAGAGGATATAATCCACATGTAATAAAGTTTATATTGCTACATTGTGGATAATGGAGGAGATGATTGCCAAGACTAAAAAATAAAAATCCTCTTCACCTCTTGCTCCTCCAAACTTACTTCCTAGTCCTAATCACTCATAAAAGTTTTATAATACGCATCCTTCACACAAACATATATTCACAGAAATGGGTGTAAAATTTTTTGAAACTATGGACTGAAAGAATATCTTTTGACTTTTTTAAAATTGTTTTGTCATTTATCTTTCATGTATTTTATTTTTAGATATTTTGCTTTTCATTACAGAATATTTGAAAAATAAAAAATTATGTGACATATGTATGTGAAATATTGAAACATTTTAATAAGATGAACACCTGGGAACCCAACATCCAACTTAGGAAATAGAACATTTTCAATTTGTTTTTCTCTTTATTTAACCTCCCCCTAATCAATCCCTATGCCCTCCTCCAGAGAGGCTCCTAAATTTTGTTCTGTCATTCCCACGACTTATTCCAGTAGTTTTTCCCTCCAAAAAATGTTGTTCAGCGTTCCTTTTTTGAATCTTTCTTTATAAATGATATTTTATAGTATATAGTCTTCTCTGACTTTTTTATTTTTCACTCTCATATTCAAAAACTCATCCTGGTTCATTCCATAAACATCTAAGTGTGGCCTATATTATGTAATATATATGTATATATCTTTATGTATATACCTTTATTATATATCTATATATATGCCTATATATATACATATATACCTATATTTATTTTATATGTATATCTTTTCCTCTTTTCCGAGCCACTTGCACTCAGGAGCCAGATGACTGCACTCCAATACTGGTTATGCCACTTATTAGGTCTATGCCATTGGACATGTTCATTAACCACTGCGCTTCAGTTTTCTAATGTATAGGATTGCCTACCTTATGTGGTTCTTGTGAAGTTTTGATGAGTGAATACATGAAAAGCATATAGTAGGTAAAAGAGAACACAGAAATAATTGATACAGATATATATACACACACACATATAATATACATACACTATGTAGTATGTGCCAAGAGTGACACCTCAATGAACAAAAAAGACAAAAATTATATTTTCATAGAGCCTCAAGTCTAATGCAGACATTAGACATTAAATATTAGACATTAAATGGTTAGCCATTAAATATAAATGTAAGAATAATTATATAATACATGGCATTGTAGATGTTAGTGACTGCTGTGGGGAAATAGTAGGAGAACGGGACTGAGATGTGATTGGATTGTGTGGGTGATCTACAATTCTAAGTAGGGTGGTCAAGTTACACCTTCAGAAAACATATTTTAGAGTTAAAATGATAAAGGAATTATGCATATCTGTATCTTGGTGAAGAGCACCCCAGGCAGGGAAGACAACCAACGTTGCCAAGCCCTGAGGCACAAACATGCCTGGCATATTAGAGAACAGCAAGGGGACAGGTGTCACTAGAGCAGGTAGGGGAGAGTAATAGGAGGTGAGATAATGGGGAAAGCTCATGTAAATATCACCTAACGATAATAACTTCATCAACTCCTAGTTAAAATGTTACTTCTTCAGTCTGCATTGTTCTCAGACTCCTTAGACAAGGACATATCCCTTAATATATGGTAAAAATATATGGCATAATTGGTAAAATCTTAAAAAATTCTCTAGTGTAATGAAGTTGCAAAAGTGCACAAAGCATAAGTGTATGGCACAATGAATTCTTACCACTTCCCAGGCCAAGTATTAGTATACTGAGAATACCTTGGAAACCCTTTGAACCCCTTTCAATCATTAACCTACAAACATGACCATTGTCTTAGCTCTTAGTAGCACTGTTTAGTTTGCATATTTTGATACTTATTCACCTGAAATCATTCAGTATATACTCTTTTATGTTTTCCTCTATTTCCCAAACATCTAAGCTACTGTAGGAGGCTATAAACTTTTTAATTTTCTTTGCTTTATATTATTCTATAGTTTATTCATCCATTGTACCATCAATGGTCATTTTGGTTGTCTATATTTTGGCTATAATATTTAATGACTGAAGATTTGCGGGCATATTGTACTTTTGCATTTATTTTTGTAATAATCTCATTAATCTGTTACTAGTTTAGCAGCTCCATGAAGGTCAAGACATTCCGTGCTTGCATTTCACCTTTGTATCTTATAGGTTAATATTTGGCAGGCAGTAAAGGGTAATTAATATTTTTAATTAATTAATTAACCAACTAATAAAACAAATGTGAAAGACTCGCTCCCAACATTGTCCTTTTTTAAATTAGTTTTGTGGGTGTGTGTGTGTGTCTGTGTGTGTATGTGTGTATGTGCATGCATGCATTTGTCAAGCTAGAGAAAATGTGATATGCAACAATGTTTCTGAAGAATAAACATGTTCCAAGATTTATAAAATCAGTTGTCTAATATTCTAAGCTTGGCTACTCCCATAATTCAAGGAGTTCAAATGTATTTGGAACATAACCCATTGTAAGCATGGCTTCATAAGTGGTAGTAATATTTTTTATAACTATTTCAACCTTGGAAAAACTTCTGAAAATATTTTGTTTCTTCCTCACAAGACGGTTAATCCTTTTTTTATTCATAACTCAATAAAATGGCATAACAGAATAAAACAGAAAATAATCCCCCCAAATGGAAAAAGTTTGTAATATTTATTTTCTTGAATTATCTGACACTTAAAAATTTGAATGTAGGAATATCAATAATAATGTAAGAATTTTTAGTTATCTATAAAACTTCCTACTGAAGCAATGAATCAACTAACTTTATCTTCTTCAAAGAAAGAAAAGTCAGGTTAGTTATGTAATCTCTAAAATTACATTGATCTTCTTATAAAAGTTATGGAAAATGTAAGTTCGGTAGCATTTTAATAATATTCTATTTTCTTTTCTTAGCAAACTTTTTTACAAGATTCTGATTTCCTAAACTAAATCGTTTGTTAGAACTGGCAATTTAATACATATGTAAACATCCGCATTCCAATGAAAGTTGCAGTAGAAATAATTTGTTTTCCCTTGGAAATTAAAATTTTCCAATTCTAACTGTCTGAAGATATATACTTCTCTATATCTTCAACATATTTAAATTGATATAGTGCTTTACACTTATTTCTTTTTTTATAGTTATAATTATCTTTGGTAGATAGGCATTTAGAAATACAGTTAATGAGAACCATGTATTACCATGAACGTTATTTCTGATGTTCTCATGCTACTGCACTGCAAACATGTAGTTGTTTATTTGCCAAATGCTAGAAACAAAGGTCTCATATAACTATGACAGAAAAGAAAAGATCTGTGTGAAAATTCACTGCCTCATGAGTTCATTTTCTTTCTGCCTTTTCCCCCACACAGAGCCGAATCCGTAGAATGTGGAATGACACGGTGCGAAAGCAGTCAGAGTCTTCCTTTATTACTGGAGATATAAACAGTTCGGCATCACTCAACAGAGGTAATTAGAAATAATTTTTCATACTTATTGCTTTTCTGATTACTTTAAGAATTAAATGCATTGCTTGATTTGCAACTTCTGAACCTGTTCCACGTGATAGAGATATTGTGAGAACGTACAACTTGGTTGAGTGTAGCAATGTGTTCCATTATTCATAAGTCACTTTAAAAAAAAATCCTGAATTTTCAGAAAGTCTTTTCCAAAAGGAAGTTAGAAAATAAGAAACTTTTTTTTCCTAGTCATCTGCTGCTGGTATAAACTGGAGAGCTGTCAGGCCTCATTGGAAGCATGAAAATGGGCAATTATGTGGCTATATAGTCTGCTAAGCATCATAGAGTTGCACATTGTCTTAGGTATAAAGCAATTTCATAGTCTTTGTGGAAGTGAAAGTATACTGTCTAATACATACTTAAGGAAACCTGGGTACTTGGAAAAAATCACATCTTAATATCTAAAAGACTTATCTGTATAATATTGGATACTTAAAGATTTAGGAGAAAAAATGCTTTAGGGTATATTATTTTTGTATATGTATGTGTTTGTGGTTCAGTGTTCCCTGGGTGGCATCTAGATTTTTGAAATGATGAAAGGAAGTTCACTTAACCTATTGTTTTGTTTATGGTCAAGTTATTTTCCCTGATCTTTACTCTCTCTCTCTTGTTCTTTGTGTGTTTGTTTGGGGATATGATTAGAATTTATTTCACTGTAGTAAAAATAACTAAATGCAACATTCCTGGAGACCAAGAGGCTACTACAGTCAGCAATAGGAAATATTTAGAGTATGGTTTTATCTGGGAAGGAGGCATTTGTATGAATTTAAGTTATTTTTATGATCAATATGATTATGTCTTATCCCCAAACTAGAATTATTATTTTGTTTTAAGCTTATTTCTGTTAGATTTTTGTTATATTTTATTCTACTTAGAAGCAAATAGTATAATAATTATGGCTTCTGATTCAGAAAGATTCAGATGCTCGTACTCTCAATTATTTGTACTCAAGTAAGTTACATCTTATTTGAATAAAGAACTAAGGACAGGAAGTGTCAAAATTCAATTTGATGCTGGGATCTATGTTTTAAAACTAGTGATGATTTTAAACTATGTACATCACTTTAGCTGGGTTAGTAAGAATAGTGAGAATATTCCTCCAAATATGAAGAAAATAAAATAAAACAGCTACTCCTAGTATTTTGTTTCATTTAGATTGTTTTTATTGGCTAGAATGTATTCATCTAGACAACATCTCTCAAGTATTCTTATCTTTTTCAAATTAGTTTTAATGTTTAGTTTGGGAAAATTTCTTTTAACATGAGTATTCTAACTTTTTGACATTACTTTTAAATCATAAAGAACAAATTACTTGCAAATGCTTCCAAAACCTAGGATTAATTTGCTAACATATGACTAATTTTCTGTGTTCTTTAAATATTTCCATATATGAAAATATACTGTGTGTTCCAAGAAAGGGAACTGTCCTTACCAATAGGATTTATTGACAGAAGTATCTTGCATTTAATGATCTCGGTAGCCATAGAATAATTGTTGATTACACAAAGACTGAAGTAATCTCATTTTAATGATGAATTGTCTATTGTAAGGATAAATAAAATATGTAAAATTATTATTTTGTTTAATACTGTTTTCTAAATTTATGTAAAGGTAGTAAGGTATGTAAATTCAGTAAAAACTTCTATAAATGGATAATATGAGTTTAAGGTTAATCGCTATATAACACTGCTATTTAGTTTCTTTCTTTTTAATTTCTTCTCAAGAATGTAATTAACTTGGAAAATAGTGATGTGAATAACTGGATCAATTTGAAATATATTAAAGGAAAACATTATTTTATATTGACTGGTCATATATTTAAGTCTGTTTATCAAAATCTCTAGTTTTAAAAGATATTTCTTACTGCTCTTAAAGGAAGTGTATACATTTTCTTGTGACATCAAATAAGTTACTTTACTGATGATTTTGGGTAGAGAATTAAATTGAACTTATAATTTAAAAGGTGCCCAGGTAGTGATCATTTCATCAAGATATATATTCTTCCTTTCACTTAGTGACTTTATTGGTAGTAGAAGTCACAGTGATCTTCTTCATTTCCTGTATTAATTTCTTAGTCCCCCTCAAGTTAGAAACTCCTAATATTAGTCTCATCTTATTTTTTTATCTTAGATGAGTAGACCACTTGAGGTTTTATTTCTTCATATTATATCTCTGAAGACAGTCTTTAACCTCCTTCTTTAATCTTGTCTTATTTCCCAGGGTCCTATCTTCCCTGCATTCAGGCGTGTGTATCATATTTAGGTAGGTGACATCCAAGATTCATCTTTTCAGATAAGCACTTGAGTCACCTCAGCAACATAATTATTTACTTCTGTTTATTCAAAAGATTATATTCTCTATTACTAAAACAAAAAGATACTACATCTTTACAACTTCACATATTCTAACTTCCCATTCAGTTTTTTACAGATAGTGTTTTTTTTTAATTCAAACTCCATTTTCCTTTCTAAGTTAGATGTATTAAATCTCTTATTTTTGTCTTTAAGATAGTTCTGACCCTTGAAAACTACAAGCTGTGGTCCAAAAATCAGTCCTATTTTTAATTTAGATTTTCTTTCCTGTTCATTTCACTGGTCAATTCATCAAGAGTATTATTTAAAATTTTTGTACATCTTATCATTGTTCTTACAAACAAGAATAAATCGTTATCGTCTTTAGAATCCATTTTTTAAAAAAGAATACACCATGCAGTGTAGAACTACTTCTTAATGGTATTTATTTTTTTAAACCATCTCAATTATTCTGCTCTTGAATCAGCTTGTTGCATCATAAGTGTAAGATTACCTTTCTAGATATTCGAAGGTGATAAATTTGATTACTGTTGGGATCTTACTCCTTGGAATCATGTGAAACCTTGGAAGATTTATATAGTATTGATATAATAGTATATTATATATTATTGATATAATAATTTTCAATAAGTATATTAATTCCTTTGTATTCTCTTTAGAAGTTTGTTGTTTTGTCACTTCATCTCTTTAAATTCTTCCATTAAAACTGTACTTTAAATATCTGTAAATATGAAGGTGTTTCTTGAAATGTTTTCTATACATTTTCAAGTATTTTTCTCGAGCTGACTTGTTTGGCACAATGTTACACACTTAGACAAATTCAGAAATCCTTGAGGCCAATAACCCAGCACTACTATCAAGTTAACTTCAGCAATGCCACTATATATACAAGTAACAGGAGCTTTAGAAGAGCTCTAAGGTGATGGTTGATTATACAGAGTTTCATCAAAGATAACTCTAAGCCAAACTCAAGTTTTCACAAACTCATAGGACCTCAGGATGTTTTATTCATTCGTTCATTTAAGTATTTACTATTCTGCTCATATCTTGAAGGTTTAGTCAGCACTCAATTCCCAATCTCCTCCCAGCACTGTTGGAAATCTAATTCAAGTCTCTAGTAGCTCCAACTTTCTGGTAGCAGTGAAACAACTTGTAGCTAGAGTAGTTTTTTCCACTACTCTACAAATCACAGTATATATGTGTGTGTGTGTGTATATATATATACTGTCGCCCAGGCTGAAGTGCAGTGGCATGATCTCAGCTCACTGCAACCTCCACCTCATGGGTTCAAGCAATTCTCCTGCCTCAGCCTCATGAATAGCTGGAATTACAGATGTGAACCACCACACCTGGCTAATTTTTATATTTTTAGTAGATGTGGGGTTTCACCATGTTGGCCAGGCTGGTATTGAACTCCTGACCCCGTGATCTGCCTGCCTTGGCCTCCCAAAGTGCTGAGATTACAGGTGTGAGTCACCACGCTCAGCTATTTTAATTTTTTTGAGACAGGGTCTCCCACTGTGACCCAGTTTGGAGTCACATAATCATAGCTCACTGCAGCCTCAAACTCCTGGGTTCAAGTAATCCTCATGCTTCAGCCTCCTGAGTAGCTAGGACTACAGGCTCCCACACCATTTTTTGAAAACTTTTTGTAGATGTAGGGTTTCACTACGCTGCCCAGGCTGGTCTTGAACTCCTGGCTTCAAGAGATCCTTCTACCTCAGTCTCTCAAAGTTCAGGAATTACAAACAAGAGCCACTGTACCCAGCATTGAATTATTTAGATTAACAATACCTCTAATACTTTCATTCGATCCAAAAATGAAATGTTTACTGAGAAATTTCCTCTGCTAGTGGCATAAATTGTTAAATATTTCTACTCTTTTTGTGGCTCTATGTAGAAATTAGGATATTTTCTGAAATTAGGCTTAATCTCATCATAAATATATTTATTAGGCTTTATCTCATCATAAATATTGTATTTTCCATTTTTTTTAATTTAATTAGTAGGATTGAGGTCAGAAACTTCCATTTGAAAATCACGTTTTCCATTTGAAAATCAAGTTTTGCTAAGTAGCTCTTACCAGTAAGGATCTTTGAATCACATAAAAGTGCCCACTCCCACTCCAGCCATGAAAATTCTAATTTTCCCAGAATTAGAACAAAGGGCATTTTTTTTTCCTTCTGGAACAATTGCTTGGCTAGGATCATGAGTTTCTATTTTTCCCTAATCTCCTATCCTCCATCTTGTCAACTTCTCAGATAAGTTAATTTGATTTAGATTTTTATGCCCAGAGATCTGACTAGTAAGGATATATGTATTTAAGCCAAATTTAGTTGTTATATTTAGGAAGACTGATCTGTAGATGTGTAGCACTTATTTATTAATGCTGATGGATTCTTTTTTCAGAATTCAGATCTTTGTTAATCTGCAAAAGCATTCTCAGTAAATATATGTAATTAGTAAAACTGTGATTGCCTATGACAATACATTTGTTTTTATAGACTTTTAAGGGTAAATTTTGGATCATAGCTAGTGGCAATAATACCTACTGAAAGGTGACCCCATCCATTAGGAGTATGGTTGCTACAGAGGGGAAAGATGTTGCTATCAAATAGGCATTTGCGAATAGTTGACCTACTCATTTTAGCTTTGCAAAATAATTCTAAGAATGGACACCTGAGTTTTAATTCAGAGGCGACTTCTGGCAAATTGCTTAACATCTCAGGGTCTATGCAATGGGTAAATAAACAGTACTCACTTCAGAAGGTCCTTGAGAGGAGTAAATGAATATATTAATGTGTAAATTGCTTACAACAGTGCCTGGAACATAAATATTATTATTGTTTTATTCAGAAGTTCACTTATACTTTCTAATAAATGAAAACTTGTCCTTGCTAGTGGTCTCAAGTAATCAGATATTAAAATTTATCATTCCCTACCAAAGTTTTGTTTTCATTTTTATTTTGCAGAAATAGGTGGGAAGAATGAGGTGATTACCTGAATGCTAAGTAAAAGAAATAACAATAGATTTTGCTACCCTGGAGGCTAATAAAAAGAATAAAATAATAAAACTGAATTGTCATTTCTAAATTAGAAATTAAATGTGCATTGCATCTGCCTAGTTGTATTTCCCACTTTTGATTTATAATCATGTTTTAGCATCAAAGAAATAAAGGTAATACATTTCTTCTCCCTACCTTTTAGCTTTGTCTCTGATATACCTCCTCCAAGTAATCCAGTATCTCACAGCTAACTAAACAATAATAAACAGTTTGTATTTATTATTATTATTAACCTAAAGCTCTCAAAGATCCTTTTAAAAACAGATAATGACATAAGCAAACACCGCCTTCACTTTTCTTTTAAGCCCTGTCCCCTCCCTCCAGAATCTTAGAGAACACTAGTCCAATTTCAGACAGCTCGGCTAAATAACCAGTTATGTAGTGAAGCAGGAATGTGGCTCAGACCTGTTTTTAACTAATGTTTTCTCAGAGCCTGTATTGTCTTTCCCAGGAGATTGGTCACTGAGGCAGAAGAAACCTCAAAATAAATCACCTGCCATCCCATTACTATTCAGGCTTCTAAACATATTTTGCTTTTATGTTTTTAAAGAAAAGTGCAAATGAAAAAATCTAAGTGGTGTTTTACTGCAATTAATGATTTATATAAATTAAAGCTACTAGAGCAAAACACTCATATTCATTCACTATAGTTTATTAATGTCAATAAACATAATTTGGCTGATATGCATAAAATATGCCTTATTGCCCCAAAGCCTTGCTGTTCTGAAGGATTATAAAATCATTGGTTGTAAATATTAAGCAGCTCCTAATATAATCTGACATCTATTTATGAAATTTGCAAAAACAGTTAATAATGTGCATATGGTACTTGCATAGCTAACAAATCAGAGTAACCTATATAACAAACTGTTTTTATTTTGAACAAGCATTAAGCTGATATGAATGCAAATATAAGTATTCTATGACATAGGTAAATTCTTCTTTTGAGATTTTTACCGTTATATTTATGTCCAGTATGTCTGTAAATTTGTTCTTTATGGTCTGTGTAAATGAGACAATAGTGTTCTGTGTATATATATATATATATATGTGTATATATATATATATATATATATATTTCCTTTGTACATGACATCAATAGAGATAATCAGAAGAGGAACAGTAAAATAAAGAAGCCTGTGTTAGGAAAATCAATTTAATAACAAAAAGGCAAAATAGGCACAGATTTTTAGAGTGAGTCAAATACATAATTAAACAAGGCTGTATTATATCCAGGTTTTTAACCCAAGGAAGCCAAATAACTTTCAGAGTTAACTCTCCATTCAAGTTGCAAAATGAAATATATGAAATATTGATATCCAGTCAATCTGGGGCAAAGGTTCTTGGCTATAAATTGTTGGCAGGATCTGAAAAAGAAAAATATTTGTAACGCTTACTCAGCAAATCCTTCTTATGCATTGCTTTTAGCTTTGTCTCTGATATACCTCCTCCAAGTAATCCAGTATCTCACAGCTAACTAAACAATAATAAACAGTTTGTATTTATTATTATTATTAACCTAAAGCTCTCAAAGATCCTTTTAAAAACAGAAGGTTTTTAAAAATCTATTTAATTTCCTCATTTTTATTGGTTTATTATTATATTACCTTACATATTATGAGCAGTATTCCTTACCTCTATTATGAATCAACCAAGCTGCAGTGAGCTACCTCGGCAAATTCTAAACATAAGTGCTGTAGAGTATTTCCACTTAGCTCTAAAATATTACTATTTGTTTTATGTAAGTTACTGAGGATGTAATTTTTAAAAATGCCTTTTTGTTTTTTTGAGCTAAGTATGAAGATTTCAACTTAAGAGTTACTGGTGTTCTTTTCTCTGATGGAACACAATATGCCCCTTATAGTTGCTAACAAATTTGCTGTTTCTCCTTTAGTCTGTGTGTAATCATTTGCATATTGTACTCTGTTCATTATTCATTATCCATTTTCTTTATATTCATGAAGACACTGGGTTTCTTGGTAGTTAAAGTAACTTTTCCAAGATCACGCGACAACTTAGGGCACCATCTAGATTCCAAACAAGGTCTTTCCGACCACAAAGCCCTACACAGGATAACAAAAACATTCATTCTTTTCTTATAATGTCAATTTTTCATGAAGTTGAAGATTAGAATATAGATATAGTCATTTGAAGGAAGCATTTCAAAGTGATCTTTATTTTTATCACCTAATATGGAAAATATTCTTAACAGTGCAGTTATTCACATCTTTATTTCTTAAATTCCTTTGTGTATTATTTATTTGCCTCCATTTTATTTTGTTCTAAGCACAGTATTTTAGAGTGGATTTATCCTACCCATGTAGGGGGAAAAAAGCTCGAAAAAAAACATGAATATATGAGGATATAGATTGGCAAACGACATATTACTTTTACAAAATTATTTGATACAGAATATGTTGAATTATTATATGTTATTGCCCAGTTGTAGGGCTTAGATTGTAAGAAGAATTTCATTGTCATTCTTCTTTTCTTTCCTGGAAGCTTTCAAAGTATTTTATTTGTAGAGTCTTTCTTATCTTAATTCAAAATTGTTATATTTCAGTACAAGGATGAACTTTTGTTGAGGGCAAAGATTATGTTAGAAGAACAGGTAAATAGCCTTTCTCTATAATCATGTAGTAATAGAAAAGATATAACTGTTCCCAGATCTTTGTACTCCTGAATTTGATATATTTTGAAGCTGTGTCCTTTTCTGTCAGGATAATACATTAATGCCTGGAATAAGCAGAATATATATTGCAATTGAAATTTCAGTAATAATGTTATATAATAAATTTTTTATTATTTTATTGCTAATTCTGATTTTAACAAAAACTGTGATATGCTTTATAATTCAAAATTTTAAAACAAACAACCTAAACTGTGTCTTTCATCTGGAAAAATGTTCCTGCTAATACTATAAACATAAAGGTTGTGATGATATAAATACCATATGTAATATTAAAAGTTAATTCTAACAGAGTCATCATTCATTTAAATTATTTTTCTAAGAAATAGGCTGTATGAATTTCTGTCTACTATTTTGAGGTAAACGGGAGTTAATTCAATTACACAAAAAATTAAAATGTGAAAGTAGGATATATGTTTAGCAAAGAGAAAAAGGCCTCATTGGAAAAGACGTACTTAAATTGTAATGACCAATAATTGGGTAGTATTCGATTAAATTAGTTCCTGTTGAATTGCATACAAAGGCTTGCATTTTATGTAGCTCAGCTTTATATACTGCATGCCATTTAAAAGTTTAATTGTTTATATGATAGCTTCTCCTATGATTTTCATAATAAGCATTCTCCATAATTTGTCATAATAAGGAATATGGCCACTTCGGAACATAAGACAAGTTAATTACCACAGTCAGAGAAGGTAATTTACAACCCCAGAAAATCATTGGAGAATTAAGAAAGATTTGAGAGGATATATAGATTGAAGGAAGATAGTCAATCTTGATTTAGAAAAATGGAAACAATATGTTTCCTGAATTGGCCTCGGTCTAAATAGAACAGAGCTGATTATGATCATAGTATAAAATAAGCCTTCTGCAACATTATCAAAAATCTCTTTATTCATGGATACCTTATTTGAATTCATGTCTATTTTGTTCAGACACACTGTTTTCAAATATAGGTTTCAATTTAAAAGCTCCCATTTTAGTCACAACAGACCTTCTGCATGTAAGATTATGTAATATGGACAATGCTAAAAATACATGAATAATGAGCAGTGAGTTATACTAAATGTCATATTTTTTTCACTTTGGTAAATTATTTTATCTTTATTAATAATACTTTCATTTGTTCTGCATTTTGTTTTATTTCAGCACAAATTCACAAGCAGTGTGTGAATAAAAAATAAATATAGCTATAGGATTGACTACATACCATTAGTGCTATCAAGAAATAATCTGATTTAGAGAAAATGAATGGAGTTACTAATGTGTGAATGACAAAAAAATATTTTTTTCCGAATGCCTTTGATTTACTAAAAAGAACTGTGGTTTACTGCTATTTTGTCTGTGGTTAATCAAAATTAACCCAGTATTTTCAGACTCAGTATTCTTTGAGTACTATACAAAAGAATTCAAAATGTTCAAGTTAAAAGAACAGAGAAATACATGGCTTTGACTACAAAAGATGAGCTTTAGAGATTAATAAATGACTAATATGAGTCCTTCACTTCTGCAAACCAACCACTTTCTCCATTGTGAAGCAGATTCACCAACAATTATGAATTTTAATCCTACCACTGTTGGCTTAAGCAGTTGAAAAACCTAAAATCTTTGAAGACCTTTGCTTTCTACTTAATTATATGCATAATGTCATTGAATATCTAATGATGACAGTTTTCTCATCTGCAATATAACAAGTGTTGTGTTGAATAATGTGGAAAAATATTAAATATAAAAAACAGTTTAAAACCTTAAAAATTATAGTTCAGATTTTAGATTAAAGAGTTTTTAAAAACCAAATAATAATGATTACAATCTATAAGAAAAGGCAGATAAAGTTCTTGTCTCAAATTGAAACAGTACTCATAACCCATAAGCCATTGGGAGAAAGTGTAAACAACATGTATAAAAAACAAAATGCTAGTGCCCATTTTATATAAAGAATGTCTACAAACTAATAAATGAAATTCAATCACCCAATATAAATGTGAGCAAAAGATAAGAACAGGCAACTCACAATAAACATACATAAAATTACGCACCTCTCTAGTAATAAGAAATGCAGAGTATAACAGTGATATGAAATACTATTTCATACTCTGATTGGCAAAAATGCTGGTCTGACAATACTAAATCCTAGCAAGAATTTGAGAGAATAAGTGCACTGCTCATGGGAATGTGATTTGTACAAACACATTTGACAGCATTTTGGCAATATGTTATTTCAATAAATTGAAAATGTGCACACGATATGACCCAGCAATTTGGCTTCCAAGCATTTATTGTAGAAAAACACATGTGTCTGTACAAGAAGACACATATGTAGCCAATTAATACAAAATAAAAGCAATCAAAGAGGTAACTTCAAGGGTTCCCAACTCTGAAGCTTCGGATTTCTATGTTAAAACAGAAGCAATACCTCTGAATTCAGACTATTTCATTTCATATTTAACTAACAATAACTTAATCTGTTCTTTAGAGAAAATGTGTCATTTAAATCCATATTAATGGATTCCCAGTGAATGAATTAACTATTAAAAGAAGCTGAAGTGTCTCCAAACGATTTGAATGAAATTTAATAGGCAGGTTGATTAAAATTTAATAGCAAACTTGTTGGCTATTAAAAGTGCACAGTGTGATAAATCAAGATGTCAGCTCTTCAATTTATGACTTTAGAAAAAAAAATGATGAAAGCGTTCTTGGCATTCAATAAAATACTTCTTTTTTGACACTTTATAATTTCATTGTTTGAATTAAAACATTACAATCTAAAATTATGGTTTCTGTGGTTTTGAAACTTATATAACTTTAAAGGTGTCATGTAGATTCTATTCATTGTTTTTTTTAATAAGTCACTTGATATTAATTTATATAGCTGTCCCTACACAGTTGAACTAATTATTTCCACTTTCTGTAGATTATGTGTGTTGATATTGTTTTGCTACACCAAAAAGCAAAAAATAGGAAACAAAATGCTTAAAATAGACAATGCCTATTTACTGTAATTCTGGAAGTCTCTTTTGTCTATTTACTTTCTTTTTTATTCATTTATTTTATATGATTTAATTCAAGAATATGAAAATAAAATAATTAAATATTATCAAAAAGCATATGGAAAGATTAATGAACTACAAGGCTCCTAATAAAATTATGTTGAGACATTTTCTGAGGAAGAGGATCCTAAAAAATTTTTGAAAATCATGGATTTAAATATGTTTAAATAAAACTGCCAGAGGTCATGGGTGACCTTGAGTAAATTATAAACATTTTGGCTTGTGATTCTTTACGTATTAAATAATGGTGATAGATTACATGATGTTAAAAATCTTATTCAGTTGTAACCTTATTCTGAGTTACAACCTTTCTCCATAATACAATCTTACAGTCACTTAGGTGATATAAATTTACTATATATTTGGAGTACTTCGAATTTACTTTTTCCAGTTTTCTTGTTTATATTTTACTCACTCAGAAACCTCTTATACCTTTATACCAGTTTTCTTAATTATTTTAAAGGAAATAAAATCTATTGGAATCTTTCCTCAGAAGGAAGTGCAGACATGTGAATATGCACAATTTAGCATACAAACATACACCTGAATCATTTTACTTGTGATTCTGAGGATTTCCCAACTTCGTAGATACCATCTCCCTGTGAAAGCTCCCTTGCTTTACACTGAAGTTAGTTTTCTAATGCTATAGAAAACTAATGTATTTTCTAATGCCATAGGAAATACAACCATTAGAAAGACTGTTTTTACCTGTAGAAAAATAAAGTCTTCACTGTGGGCCAAAATTAAGGTCTGAAGACAAAAATAGAGAGACATCACTCAGTAGTAACTCTGCTTTGTGCAGAACTCTATATACATTAATGTATACATTGCAAATGACTTCATAAGAAGTTATGTCAAGACAAAGGAGAGAGATACATGAAGGACTGGATTGGAGGATATTAACAAAAAAAGAACTAGCAGAGTAAAACCATTTTATTAGGATCAAGCAATCAGAACATTTGCCATCTTAAATATTTATAGATAGAAGAATTTGAAAATTGAGGCATATGGCTACATGACTATTGATGAATGGTTGATGAATGGTTGGATTCTGTTGGTTTATTAGATCACCAAGGTTTTGAATGCTAAAACTTTGATCATTCAATATGATCAAACAAGTATGTAAATACATTTTTTTTCCAAATGGAGTCTGAGGGCAGAGTAGAGTGACAATTCAAGTTATTTTAAGATCTTTTCCGTATACTTTCGTTAGCCTGCTGTCAAGAAGAAGCGTTGTTTGAATTATGTTTCTAAATGATAGATTCAAGTGAGATCCAACTGTCATCCTTTTTCAGATCTGTTTCTTACTTTACAGTTTCAAAGCACACCATTCAGCCTTAGATTTCCAGTCCTCAGTTACATATATTATTACACTGAACCAGCCCAGGCATTGCTGTTATTCAGGGCCTCCCAATGTCAAAACACCTGTTCTATTTTCATAAGGAAAGAAATATCACAGTTTTGTGTTAAAACTATGCATTTGAAAAGAGTATGACACATTATTGCATTCAAAATTCACTCATTCACAATTTTTATGTCAATCTAGATCTTCAGGTATAAATAAAATAAAAAAGAAAAGAGCCCTTCTTAAAATGACTATGGTTTTAACTGAATTTTTTTCAGTGGCTTTAGGATATGACTTTCTTCCAAATATGTGTTAAAGAAACTTCCCTAAGTTTTTCAATATGGAATACGAAAATCGTTTTTGCTTTGCATCTTACTTTTATTAGAAATAAAATGTTCTACTGACAACCATGTTAATTATTCATATATACTGTTTTTCTTATTGATTGATTGATTGATTGATTGATTGAGACAGGGTCTTTCTCTGTCACCCAGGCTAGAGTGCAGTGGCAAGGTCTCAGCTAACTGCAACCTCTGCCCCCCAGGCTCAGGTGAACCTCTTGCCTCAGCCTCCTGAGTAGCTGGTACTACAGGCACACACCACCACGCCTAATTTTTTTATGCTTTTAGTAGAGACAAGATTTCACCATGTTGGCTAGGCTGATATCAAACTCGTAACCTCACGTAATCTACCCACCTCAGCCTACCAAAGTGCTGGGATTACAGGCGTGAGACACCATGCACTGTGTAATACATATATATTGTAATTCAATCTTAAATCATTTTGCATGGCTTTATTAGAGGGCTAATTCTTGTTTCTGACAGCAAATAAACAAGTATGACTAGAACATAGCTAGGAGTTTGTGAGTTAAATAATTAAGGAACTATTGTTTCCGCATAGCCACTTTATTTTTAAACTCAATTTGAGCTTTTTATTTTGAGCCATGGCAGATAATGAGTTGTTTTTTGTTTTGTTTTGTTTTCTGTTGTTCTGTAGTTAGTATTGAGGTAGCATTTTGTATTTCCATATAATATATGATTGTTTATTTCTGCTTTTAAAATTTAGATAGTAGAGTACCTGGTATAGGATTAGAAGAAAATAAATCACATTAGGACCTGGACAATTGACACACTTGAAAACTTTTACTAAAATTATAAGACTACTCACAATGGATAAAACAACTTTGATTTAGTTTTATATTTTCAAGATGCCATAGATTTTTAAGTTTTTTTTTTAATTAATTAAACAAATATTTTTTGAGTTATAGGAACTATGTAGATGCTTGGCATAGAGCAATAAAACCCCGTGTATTCATTTTTCCTGGTGCCTTCATTTCAGTAAAAATTCGCACATGAGCATTCTTTTCACATATAATATTGTAACTATCTCCTCCACCCCAAGCCCCCAAAATTCACCATCGTGTTTATGTCTTCAAACTGACTAACCAGTAAGCCCAACTTTTCAGCTGAAAAACAGTGACAGATGGTCTGTAAACACTGAACTTCTTGGAAGTCTTCAACAATTTCACAGCTATTAGAAGGGAAATTTACAAATCAGAAGCTGGTTGGAAGGGAAAAGAAGAGACAGGATAGACAGAATCCTGAAAGATAGTATCAGAAGTTAAAGTGACCTAAGTCAATTGGGGAGACAGCCAAAAGCAAACAGAATAGACTTCAGCAAAGGTAAGAGAAATGCAGTGCAGCTACAAAGAAAAGACAAAAGTAACTTTGCACATAAAGGTGACGACAGCTTTGCCCAAGTTTTTAGTTAAAAGATCTGGGCATTGGGAGCAAGCTGGGTTTGACATAGTCAGTGCTACCATTCAGAAGTATAATTGAAATGCCTACTTTATGAATGTGGACTGTAGGAACTATGTGATAGGACCTTCTGAAAATTTGTACTTGTTTGGGATAGTGATAGGAAGAATATCCTCTTGAGGCCACTCCAAGCCCTGAACAGTCATGGAAAACTATTGAATTCTTACATTAGATGAATCAAATGAGGGATAATTGGTTTATTACTCAGACATATCGCTTACGCTTTCATACTAACAAACCCACAGAGCTTGTCTGTGTCTTTATACACTATGCAAAACATTAATCATCAAATTCCATTTCTTTCTTTTTTGTTTCTATTGCTGAAGACCTCGTATGAATTATGACTCCATTTGTAGAACTAAAGTTAGTTTCAGAAGCAATAATTACATTGATTTCAAATGGTGCATGAAGCATAAAAGTGAGTGCTAGATAGTAAAGAAGCCAGTGATTTTTAAATAGTGATTCTTCTGTCAGGAAGAGGTCCTTAATAACAAGGGTAAAGAGGAACATGCAGTTTCCTTAAGACTTTTATGTTATGTTTTATAAGTGTTTATATGGTTTCAGTGTAAACAGCAGACAGATCTCCAATGATGACTGCATGACACTCATTATGATACAGATCAATAATTGATTCTGTATTGCATTGAGATGTGAAGAAGCGTCCTACCAAAGCCACATGACTGAGACTGAATATTCTATATAGCCACCATTGTGTCATAACACTTTGCTACATAGTATTTCTGCCATTGTTGTTGGATTTTCCAGCTTTGCAGAAATGATAGAAAAATAAAATGACCTTTAGAACTGTCTTCTCAGATTAATAGTTTCACTGATCAAAGTACTTTTAAAATACGTTCAAAATGAGAAAACACTTAGAAAAACTGAAAAGGAACTTTATGCCAGTCTAGATATAACCATGTAGATTATTTGTAAAATCTTTGATAGTTTCATTAGAATTCCATTATGAAATTCCTCTTTTTTTGTATGATTAATCGTTTTTTGTTCTGGTATTCTTGGCTTTTTAATAAACTGAGTGATAAACACAGAAACCAAAAAGTTGAGTAATCTGCTTCTTGCTTGCATTTGATTTTTCCCAATTCAATTGTGCCTTATTCATAAGTGCATTTTTCTTTTTTTCAAATTATCTTTTTTTAGATCAATATAGAAAAAATATATATGCATTTAAGACAAAGAATATTTTACTTTTGAAACTATATGAAGCAAGGAAGAAGAGTGGTGTGCAATCTCACCTTATTGTTTGTTTTCCAATTAGTTCAAATTAGATAATGTGTAGCAATGAAGGGAAATATGGACACATGCAGCTGTAAGCCTTCACCACAAACATCTCACCCCCTTTTTTTATCTTTGAGGGAGTATAAAGAATTTAGGCAATTATATATAAGATTTTTACTCTAGTTTATTTTAACTTATACTTTTCATTTTCTATTTAAATGATATTTAGAGTCATTTTAGAAATTATTTGTATTAGAACACTAATTTTATTTTTTTACTTGAAAAAGATCTAGAATAGTAAATATGAGGTGAGAAGTATAATTTACAGATAATTCATTTTAATATGAATAATCTTAACATCAACAATATAAATGTTTAAGATGTACTATTTTTTATTTTTTGTCCAAAAGGCACAATGATAAACTCTTTTTTTCTCATAAAATACCATATATAGTTAATTCATTAATGGAAAATAATACCCTTATAGACCCATTACATAATAGATTGAAAATCTGCCATTGCACTGTGTAAGAATATTTAGATGTATATGTTGTGTATCTTCAGAAAGCCATTATTGAACACCGAGAGAAAAATTCTGTGATAGTTATATGCTAATTCTTGCAGGAAATACGGGATGCAAACACATGAGTTATTTCCTGAATGAACTGATGCCTTCCAGCTCTAGGGATCTGACAAGTGATAATGTCCTTTCAATCAAGAGGTGTTCGTTTTTTCAATGTCAAGGTTAAGACATTTGTAGTTGACTGATAATTTACTCTGACAAAGAGTTATAATTTAGAAAAGATTAAAAATACTATCACCCAGTCTTTCCTTCTCATTTTTAACGTTTTTTATGAGTTGCATTTTTTGTTTCATTAATTCAATATAGATTGCTAAAGTGCTGGGATTCCAGGTGTGAGCCACTGTGCCCAGACTAGATTACTTTTTATTTTGAGATAATTGTTGATTCACACGCTGTTGTAGAAGATAATACCCAGAGATATTGTATCGCTTATCCAGTTTCTCTCATATCTAAAATAAAAATGGTGAAAAACATTAAACAATGGCCAAGATGCAGAAAAATGAACATTCATATATCATTGGTGGGAATGTAAAATAGCACAACCACTCTGGAAAACATTTTGGCAGTTTCCTATACAACTACTTGTGGAATTACCATGATACACAGCAACTGGATTCTTAAAATCCAGTGAAACTGTACTGAAACACCGGCATATTAATACTAATACAATCTACCACTCTTTCAAATTTCTTTAGTTTAACTTGTAGTTAATTGTATTTTTATGTGTGTGTTTAGTTCTATGCAATTTTACCTACAAAGTAAGTGTGTGTTTAGGCCACCATAGTGAAGATACAGAGTAGATAATTTTATCACCACAAGGATGCTTCATGTTGCCTTTTCATGACAATACTTACTTACCTCCATCCTCCATCTTTAACCTCTGGCAACCACTTATCTGTTCTCCATTTCTATAATTTTGTCATTACAAGAACGTTATGTGTATAAATGGAATTACACCATGTCACCATTTGGGATTGACTTTTCTTACTCAATATAATTCTCTAAAGATTTATCCAAGTGTTTATGTGTATCAGTAGTTCATTTTAGTTGTTGAATAGTGTTTCGTGATATGAGAATACTACAGATTGTTTGACCACTCACCAGTTGAAGGAAATTTGGATTCTTTCCAGTTTAGAGCTACTACAAATAAAGTTGCAGTCAGCATTCATGTACAGGTTTTCGTGTGAACATAAATTTCCATTTCTCTGGGATACATGTTTAAGAATCCAGTTGCTGTGTATCATGGTAATTCCACAAGTAGTTTTATAGGAAACTGCCAAAATGTTTTCCAGAGTGGTTGTACTATTTTACATTCCCACCAATGATATATGAATGTTCATTTCTCTGCATCTTGGCCATTGTTTAATGTTTTTCACCATTTTATTTTAGATATGTAGTAATATCTTATTGTAGTTTTAACCAGTATTTTTCTAAGACCAAAAACAATTTGTTTCATGGGATTATTTGCCACCTGTATATCCTCTTCCACAAAATATCTGTTTATGCCTTTGAACCATTTGCTAATTGGAGTGTTTGTTGTTGTTATTAGTTTTTTTAATGTTGACTATTGAGAGTTCTTTCTGCATGCTCGATACTAGTTATTTTTTGGATTGCAAATATTTCTAAATTTGTTTTACAAATCTGTTTCCCAGCCTATAGCTTGTGTTTTCATTCTCTAATACATATATTTAAATTAACATATACCTGTCTGTTCAACCTGACTCTTCCCATGCAATTTGTGTTTTTCTTTCCTCAGTGACTTTTTCTTTATCATCTAACATAAATATACAATTCTGTCCATTATTTTCATACATGTCCAAAGTATATTTAATAAAACTCCTCTGATCTTTTGCTTTTTGGTTAAATGTCTTTGGAAGATGGGAAGTTGGAGCTCGTACTGATGGTGTTACAAACTAAGAGCAAAAAGTTTTCACAAGGGGGGAAAGAATTTAACATTGTTCCACTGCTATGTCAAAGTTCAAACAAACAGTTGGAAAATGGAAAATGGAATTATATATATATGTATATTGTTGACATCATAAAGTTAATAATTTATTTAAAATATTTAAATATAGCATCTATATGATTTTTTAGCACATTCGTAAGATCACCAAATTAGTATGCTTGCCGTGGTGTACTAATGAGTGATTATATTTTATGTTACTTCTTCATAAATGATTCTTCTTCATAGGATTTCAGAAATGTCAAATTCTTCTGTTGTGTCAACAACTGCTCTCCAAATGAATGTTTTATCATAAATGTTGCCTTTTACCCTTTTTTATTTTCATTGGAAATAACCCAATGGTTTCTGTGAATGAGGGAATGTTTTGTTTAATTTTTGCTTTTCTTTTTGTGTTTTAAACTTTTTTTCTGGCTTTTGTTTTGCGTTTTGTTTGTATGAATGATTAGATTTTGCTTTTTTTCATTTTCATTTTCATTTTTAGCAAGCATGGGAATATATTCTTGCATACACCTTGGGAAAGAGAAAACCTTAAATGTAGCTTAATCAACATTGTAAGTCATTTTCTGTCTTTCCCATTGACTCAGATATGTGCATTGTTGGAAATGTGTGCTCTCAGTGGCATATTTTTTAAGTCTAGTTAGCTACCTGCCTGTAATCAGGACTATATCAATTGTTGTCATTCTAAATGTTTCCTTTCTTTTTTTCAAACACATTTGCCTGATTGACCTTTTTTTTCTCTGTCTTTCTATGGGGCTGCTCCAGGAGCCATGGCTAATCATCTTATAAGCAATGCTCTGCTTCGTCCGCATGGTACTAACAATCCCTATAATACATTGCTTGGGGAACCGGCGGTCTGTAACAACCCTTCTGTCAGCATGTACAACGCACAAGGTGTGCTGGAGTTTATCTTAATTTTTTCAAGTGAGAGTCCCATTTTATGTAGCTTTTATGGGCACATTCTATTTTTCTTTCTCCTGCCTTTCTTTGTTTTGGAAGCAGACACACAGACTCCTTTTGCATTCCTCCCCTCTTGGTGCTTTTATTTTCCATTTTCCTTAGGTTTTTCTTAGTAAGAAATGGATTTCCTCTGATAAACAAATGCCTGATTCATCAATATGTGTTTGTTTCTCCATGATGTTATAAAATGTATTGTGGTTTGTCAGTACTTTTTTTGTTGTTCATTTATTTTTATATTAAATACCTATGTATTTATTTTGAGAAATGAGATATTTTCCTAAGGTAAGTAAGATGAAAGAAGACCTGATTCAATATTCTTAACATTACAAGGTCAAGAAAATAAATCTTACTTTGTTATACCATGAAGTCCACTCTGAGCACAAACCATTAGTACTGATGAAAGCATTTAAATCAACTTTGGGGAAAATTACATTGAACTAAGCAGTGGAAGATAAAAATACTGTACTGGCAATAGCAGCTTGGGTTCTGCCTTAGCTCTGCCATTGCCAATGAGAGCTGGCTCAGGCAGGTCATAAAATTGCTTTTTCTGCTGTGGCTACATGTTAAAAACAAAGCTTTTGAGTGGGGTTCCTTTGTACATCCTCCAGCTTGAAAATGATCCAAAAATTAATTGTATCTCAGGCAAAAAAGAAAAGAATCCATCATACATCTCTTTAAAACCACTTACAATGTAAGCATTTGGGCATTGTTTTACCTTTCCTGAGTATAAAAATGTGTTAAGGACATGGAAAACTTAAAATATATCATATATAAAGAGACCACAAGAGAAAATTATTCAAATAAAAGTTTTATAAAAGTTTTTGTGATCCACTTACTTAAAATTATACTTGAAATAAAAGTTCACAATTACAGAGACTTCCATGATTCTTTCAAGTTGAATGTGATCGGCAGTATTTAAATTTTCTAGGCAATTTTGAATAAAATTTCTAATATCTTCTTTGGAAATCTTTGGATTTTTTTTCTTTCTCAGTCATAGTGAAAGATTAGTAGTGTGAGTGTGTGCAACTTGGTGTGAATGTGCCATTGCAAAAAAAGGATATATTTGTTTGAACGGGGCCATTGTGTGTCTAAAACCATCTGAGCTTCCCTAGGAGGCATCTTGCCAGATACAAAGGATGATTTTAAATTATTTCAGAAACACTAAAGTCAAAAGTGACTTCAGGAATATAGTCAAGATGTTTGTCAATACAGTGAAATAATTCAGCTCACTTTCAATTTCAAATTTCTTAAGGGATACATGTCTTTAGAATCAGAAGGTATAGAGCTCATTGAATTCTCTTTACATCATTGCTGATGTTCTGTCAGTCTGTGCTTAAGTATTTCCTCTAATGGGGCCCAACACACCTCAGAATCTCATATATTCTATTGTTGAAACACTCCATTTGTGATATGTATATTTTTTTCCTTTCACTAAGCTGAAGTTTCTCTCTGGCCTCCAGAGCGAAGAAGAGCAAAGCGTTCTTCTGCTGTCTGAGGCAATCCTTTAAATGCCTGTAAGCAGCTAACCTGTCTTCCTTTAGTCTTCCATGTCTGTAATGAATCAGAACCATCAATATGAGAGTTTCTGGGTCTTTCCTCTTGGTTACCCCACCTAAAGTGTCTCTTATATCTCAGTGTCCCTATTTCATTGTAGCACTCAATGAATTATACATTACCCAATGCATCAGATGTGGCAGGACAATTTGTTAGACCTTTTAAAGGCTTTTGTTTTGTTTTGTTTTTTCTTTATTTTCCTTAGGACAAGTGACAGGTAATTGAGTCCTTATAAACATGTTAACATGTGCCGACATATTAGTAAATTTTGAGTGATGTTAAATGAAGATTTTCACCCTTTCTGGAAATTAAATATATTCTACATTTATTCACCCTACACAGAAGAGTCATACGTAATGATTTTAAAACAAGTAATAAACTTGGACCACATTTTGTTTAGCTTTTTTGCTAATTCAGATATAATTTCTAACTTCTTATATAATGAACAAGTAACACTTATTAATCTGTAACTTTTTCCTAATTCAATATCTGCCTTCTTGTCTTACTTTATTTTTACTGGTATCTTAAAGTAAGAGATTTTTCCAAGGATGGAATACTTCTATAAAAACTATCAAACTGCAATTCTCACAATGTAAGAATTTTAATTAATACTATATTGATACAAACTTTTATTCTTGGGATCTATGACTGGTAATTGCTACTGAGATTATCAATAAATACACAAAGGATTCTTCTGAATGGATTTGTCTTTTATTCAAGTAAATGCAATAACTTTTACTGACTTTTTTAAAAAACTAAATAACTTTATTAATGTTTTTCAGAGTCAGGCGGAATTTAATGTTTTAATATTAAACAACACTATTTAATGTTTTAATATTTTTTTAAAGATGTTAAGAAACTATGGTAGTGCTTAAAATAATTCATTTTTACCACTGACCAAAAATAAATCTTGGTGATTGTCATATTGCTACTAATCTTATGCTTTCAGATGAATGCACTTATATTCTTACTGGCAAGGTGAAATCTTACATGAAATATAGGTGGCTCGGTATGTACTGGAGTGGTTTATGTTGAATTACCACTTGGTTCTATTCTGTGGGTCCTCTGGTTCAGTTGCACCAATGCTATCCAAGCATAGAAGCATTCTGATTTAAAGTATCTCTTCTTGGTTGTAACACCCTTTATTTGAAATATGTAAAGATATGCTTATTGTGTCACTGAAGCATAGAGAATTAGGAATTAAGATGAATAATATATTTATATTATACTGAATTCAGATTCTATCTGGAAATATTTAAAATTTCATGCAGAGTACTTCTGGACCATTATCTTCTTGTCATTATTAGGAATTTAATTTTTGTAAAGATAAATCTCATTATACAAAAACGTGTCAACAAAACACAATTTAGAGAGGAAGTCATGATTTTGCTAAAATAATTTACATTTTAAAGTAATTTAATGTAATTCTAAAACTTGAAAGAAACATAGTCCTAGAACAGGATATAGTGAAGAATATATTTTAGTTGGTAAGAATACAAGATCAATTTAGAATGTATATAAATAGATATTCTGCAATGGTTTTCAAAGCCTAAGGCAGATGTGAAGTGAAGGAGATTGCAGTAGACAGAATTGGAAGAAGTCTCGAAGACTTTTTTTTTTTTATCCCAGCTCTGCCATATTAGCAGGGTGGTGTTAGATAAAGGCTCAGCCCCTCTGGGCTGCAGGCTCCTCTTCTCTGAAAAGTGGAAATTGAACTTCAGTGATAGCTCATGTGCTTTCCAGTTCTAAAATGCATTCATTTAAGGAATGAGCCATAATGAGCCTACAAGCATTTACATCTCTTGATACACTGGCTTGGCTCTTCCTTTCAAATTCTTGTTCTAAAGCTCTTTTGAAACTTTAAAGGAGATTTCCTCTGCATTTTGAAATGTTGTTTATTTTTTTGCTGAGAAGCAAATCAACCTTTAAAGTACGAAACTGTCTCTTTAAACTGTCATTAAATTATAGTAAGTTAGAACACTTTGAAATGATCTGGCCTAGTGAATTTGCTGGTTTTTATTTTATGATACTTTACTCTTTTTGTAGACAAAACCAGCAAGAGCAACTCTGTTAACCTGGTTAAAATAAGGTTTTTTTCCCCTAAAAAAATAATTTTGATAAAATTGTTTTTTAAAGGACCAACTCTTAAAATGTTTGATTGCACATGATTATGCAACAATTCAGAAGAAAAATTAATATTGTTGGTTGCATTTTCCCCTCACATTTTCTGTATTCAGAATAATAAATAAATTTAACCATTTTTTCTCCGTAGTTACACAACCTTTTAATATGAACTCCAAAAATGACAATATTGATCAGTTTTTACTTAAAACTGATAAAAAACATTTATATATTTATAATGAGGAAATAACTTTTGTGCAGGAAAAGAGAAGACACATAAGGCGGGAAAAAAAGAACACAATTATGAAAGTCTTCAACTTTGGTTTCTCTCTGTATAAAAGCTTCAGATTTTATTAATAATTTTACTGAAAATTTTTGAAATTAAATAATATTCCTTGGAGCAGGTATACTCTAACATACACACACATATGTGACATTGAAATATATTGGTGAAAATAGTCATGGTCTGCCCTCAAATTTTTACTCTCCTTGGTTTATGTGATAATCTTAAATGTGTATTTGTTTGAAATTTACAAATGGTGGAAATGCTTGTTAAAGACTCATTATATTAGCATGTGTTAAGGGGGATTTCTTATTTTCTGACTAACATTTCAGTATTTTTAATTATGATAAATCATGTAACCCAGACTCATGAATTTTGGGGCAGTGGAAATTATTTCCTTTGACTCTTTTTTCTGCATATCATCAATTTGCTTTTTACTCATGTTTCTTCTACTGTCGCTGTAAGCTTACTTGTTGTTTTTTCTTTCCTTTTCTTCATGCTGTCGTTTAGAGCCCTACAGAGAGACAAGTATGGGAGTAAAGCTAAACATTGCATATCAAATGTAATTTTTTTTAGTTCACTTTTATTGCATCACATATAGATGATGTAGTTATTAAAAACAGTTCATCTCACAATTTAAAAACTAAAAAGCCTATGAATTGACTTATATAAATATATGTTAATAGAGATTAGACGCTTTTGTTGTCTGATTCTTTTATTCTGTCACATAATCAGCATAGTTAAGTTTCATGTAATGTTTGTGTGAGTTAAATTGTTTTTAAATCAAGCATTTATTTTTGCTAAGTAATTCATAAACTTTTAATTTTTATTAGTACATTCCATCATAAAAATGTGTCACGTGCAACATATCCACTTTATTTTACAATGGCTGTTTACAGCTCATACCTAATGCATTGACAAACAGAAATAATAAATGTGTGTTTCAATGCATCAGTCATCCAACCATAACCATCAAGCATACCATAACAGCTTCTGCAGCAGCTATCACCCATCACATACAGCCCTTTAAGAAGCATTTACTTTTATTTTTTCTTAACATTGTGGATTTGTCTACAAGATATAAAATGAAAATAAATTGCTTCACCCTATATCTGTGATGGCTGCTTATTAATAATTTTATGCAGTGCTAATTTTGAAAATTGTGTTACTGGAATACAGAGTATGCCTTAGGAGTCCAAATAAAAATTGACATATTTGAAAAACATCTTTTAAACCATTAATTAACTATTCAAGTTGTTATAAATAACTGCATCACAGATATAGAATGAATGCTATATTTTCACAAGTTAGCAATGTATTAAGAAGTTTAACAGAATTCTACAATTAATTTTTCTGTAAATAAACACACTTTCTTATTTACCAGTATTGGTTAAATGTGTTTTTTCATTTTGTAGTTGCATTTGATTTATGAAACTATTATAAATTCTTGGATTTCTGTTCTTTCAAGGGAATGCAAAAACCTTGAAGAAATATGTGGTCAAATTTATTTCACTGCAGGTGTTTCTTACCAGAATAAAATGTTCATCTTCTTTTAAACCCAAACTTTAATATGCACATAAATCCATCACTCATTATATAATGGTAACATTAATACTGACACAATGTTTTTAGGAATCAGATACCTGTGTCTTTACACATTCTTTTGAAGTATTATCTAATGACCCTAAAAATATCACTTATGGGATAGTATATTATAATAACCAAAGTGCTTATAGCAGAAAAAATTTAGAAAGTAAATTCAAATACTTTTGTTTTGAAAGTTCCTAGGTATAAATTATTTTTATGTGCCATTTATTTGACTAAACATTATTTCATGACCTCATCATTCTGACAAATTTAACATAATCCTTTTGTGGTTTTGTATGTAGGGATTATTTTTAATCTTACAAAATTAAATATCAATTTATTAGACACTGCTTGTTGCTTTTACTTTTGATCAGTATATTAAAAGTACCACACATGAATTATGTTAACATTATACCTATTTTGATGTTAAGATAATATGTAAAATTAACGGTAATGAATTATTTAATTGACTTTGATATGTATAAATTGAAAGCTATGAATGTTTATACCAAAATTTTATGTTATTTTTCCAAGTTTTAACTAAATATACTTCAAATAATATCAGGTAGTGTTTGTGTGGCAATTGCAAATTGATAATTTATAGGTTTTTAAAAATTCTTTTAAAGATCTATTTTAAATATGATTTTCCCATTTATATGATTTCAATCACTGGTCCAATTATATATATATATAGATTTAATAGTATTTTCTGTTTCCTTCCAAATATTTTATACTTAAGTAAAAATGCTAACAATTTATACATATTTCATAGCTGATGAATGTCTTTGCTTTTGTGTGTGTGTGTGTGTGTGTGTGTGTTCTGTGGCTTGTTGGATATCAATGTCATAGTATCTTGTCATCTTTTTCAGAGGGGCTTCTGAACAATGCCAGGGATACAAGTGTCATGGATACTCTACCACTGAATGGTAACCATGGCAATAGTTACAGCATTGCCAGCGGCGAATACCTGAGCAACTGTGTGCAAATCATAGACCGTGGCTATAACCATAACGAGACCGCCCTAGAGAAGAAGATTCTGAAGGAACTCACTTCCAACTATATCCCTTCTTACCTGAACAACCACGAGCGCTCCAGCGAACAGAGCAGGAATCTGATGAACAAGCTGGTGAATAACCTTGGCAGTGGAAGGGAAGATGATGCCATTGTCCTGGATGATGCCTCCTCGTTTAACCATGAGGAGAGTTTGGGCCTGGAACTCATTCATGAGGAATCTGATGCTCCTTTGCTGCCCCCAAGAGTATACTCCACTGAGAACCACCAGCCACACCATTATACCAGAAGGCGGATCCCCCAAGACCACAGTGAGAGCTTTTTCCCTTTGCTAACCAACGAGCACACAGAAGAGCTCCAGTCACCCCATAGAGACTCTCTCTATACCAGCATGCCGACACTGGCTGGTGCGGCCGCCACAGAGAGTGTTACCACCAGCACCCAGACCGAACCCCCACCGGCCAAATGTGGTGATGCCGAAGATGTTTACTACAAAAGCATGCCAAACCTAGGCTCCAGAAACCACGTCCATCAGCTGCACACTTACTACCAGCTAGGTCGTGGCAGCAGTGATGGATTTATAGTTCCTCCCAACAAAGATGGGACCCCACCCGAGGGAAGTTCAAAAGGACCTGCTCATTTGGTCACTAGTCTATAGAAGATGACACAGAAATTGAAATCAACAAAACTGCTAATACCTTGTTGACTATTCTGAGTTGATATAAGCAGTGGTAATGTGTGTACTCCTAAATCTTTATGCTGTCCTCAAAAGACAAACACAAACTCTCAGACTTTTTTTTTAATGGGATTTTTAGGTCAGCCCAGGGGAGAAAGATTAACTGCTAAAATTCCCCTGTTGTACCCCATCCTTTCTTGTCCTTTCCCCTTCAGATGGAGACTTCATTATGTTAATGAACAAGATATGAAGAAAATGGCACTCATTGTGGCCTTGTTGAATTATGTTGTGTATGGTTTAACATCTCTGATGCTCTGTTACTAAAATTACAAGGACCTGCTTTTTAAAAGGCCAGAACAGTTGTCTGAAATTAGTAACAATGCTGCGTCTAGATTGGAGTGATGCACAAACATAAAAGCAAAGCAAAACTGTATCACCTAGTGGTTTCTGGTCACTCACAACCTGAATTCACCGCAGCTGGAATAGCTGTGGAAAACAATAAAACAACAAAATTAATAATGAAATGGAGGGGAATTCTAGAATTATATGCTAAATGCATATTTTATGATTTGCTGTATTAACTGATGATAAAACTAATGACAGAAAAAAAGTTGAACGATTTCTATGTAATGTACAGATACTAGCATTGCACATATAGTCTGCTTTCTGTTCCTCCAGAATTTGAGTCCTGTTAATGTAGTAGGGAAAAAAAAAAGAAATTTTCTTTTTCTTTTGTGCTGGTCTTGCAAGTTTGTCTACCAGTAAGAGAGCAAAGTTTCCTTCCTTTCTTCTCTTTCTTTCTTCATTTTCTTTTGCTTTCTTTTTTTCTATTTTGCCTTTTTTTTCCTTTAAAATTTCACCTGGCAAAAAAATAAATAAATAAATGAAACTATCACTTTATAAGAATCATTTTCTAGTAATGCAAACAAATTATTTTTTACAAAAAATATAAAATAAATAAGACTTCCTTCCCTCACTATATATCTTTATGCAGTCAGAATATTTCCAACAGTGTTTTTTTGCAAACTAGAGCAGGACAAACTCTTATGTTTACAGGGCACATCTGTTGTAATGCAAAGCATATTTGGCAAGCGGTTCATCACCAGGACACTAGCTATGATTCTAGAAGTCAAGAGGTGTCTATAAAACTAGTGGGGCCCCTGCATGTGAAAACGGTTTTCTATAGGCATTAAATGCTGACTACTCAGTCTGATCCCCTAGTGGGCACCTGCACTACAAATTTTTAGAGGAAATTCACTCCCTCGTAGTAAGAATTGAAAGGTCAAATTATTTTGAAGTGATTTTTTTTTAAAAAAGTCTTCTGTTTATTAACAGGAAAATTTATTTATTTGACAGGATTTTGAGTAATGTAGGAATACAAGAGGTAAATTAGCACATAATTTTTTTTTTAATTTATGATCCATTTTGTATGGTCTCAAAGTTGGATGACCTCATTACTAATATTTGTTGTAAAAGTGAAACTTGTTTGCCAACCAATAAACAACTGATTGAGATTTAGAAGATATTGTATTGATGTATGTACTACATGATTAATTAGTCTTTTTATTTTTCTCACCTTTGTTTCCTTCTGTTTTCAATACATAATCTTTGTTAATCCTTTGTGGCCCAAATGAGCCATGCAGAAGAAATCAATCTGCCTAGATGAATAACCTAAGCACAAAATCATACAGGTTTGCAGACAAAGTAAACCAGAAAAAATGGGATGGGCATGTTTATTTTGGCTGAACTCAGATGCATAACTTAATTTTGAGAAGGTTAATATATGTTACTATTTGCTTATCTAGAAACCAGCTGCAGTCACTATGCTTACTTTAAAAACCAGATTCAATCAGAGATGTAAATATCAAATTTGAGGGCTGGGTGAGTCATATTTTTTCCTCCTTTGTATGTTCCATTTTGATGTTAGAAATTCAAATTCACTCAGTTTGCTAAAAGCTGCAAAGTGAATACTCATTTATAAAGATACAATAAGACTTTATTTGTGTTTTCTTTTTCTTATGCTATGTATGAGGGAAACAGGAGAAGATAAAGCAAGTTCTTTCAAAGAAACTTTCTAGATCTCCAATTACTGTAGATCCTTTATAGCAGTTTTCAAGTACGGATCCCCTGTTAGGGCAAAGCTAAAAGGAATCTGCCAAATTATAATTTCTCCTATAGTGTGTTTTATCTTGGTATTCCCTTTTTCAAAAATCTAAACACTACCCATCTATAAATGACTATCTTAAATCAAGATGAGAAGGAGCAGTTTAGAGAATGGCCAATAATCTGTATATAGTTTAAAATACGACAAAAAAATTCTGCTGGGCCAGAGTGCATCATAACCTTCCCATCACCTCAGAATATTTTATGTATCATTCCTTTTTAGTCAATTGGCATGAATATTTTTTAAGTCTATAGATTCTACATTGGAGGAGAATCACAAGCTTTCATGGTAATTAGGTTTTCTCACAACACACTATGGCAATATTAGCACCTCCAAGGCGTTTAACCCACCAGATACATAGAATACATTCGGCAATAAAAGAATCCTTTTTAGATGTGTTTAAGGTAACTTCAGAAACACAAATATAGTCTGTGGATTATGAGCACTTATGCTTGTTTTGTCAAACAGTAATCTACATGAAAGCAATTCTGTCAGTAAGAAGCTGGTTTTCACAGAAAAATGGGGAAACTACCTCAATTCAGCTTGCTGATTTTCTGACATTGCTACCTCCCTGCCCATTATTTTTGTGTTTCTATATGGAAATTTGAAGCAGGTAGCCTCTCAAACCCTACATAGATCGAGTTGAAGAAAGATCACTTGAATCCATACATGGTGCAGAAGAACATTCAGCACTACAGTTACTACCAAGCTCTTGCATCAAGATAAAAGGGTGAGATTTCTGAACTCTATACATCATAAATGCTGTGCTTTCAGAGAGACTTAAGATCCCAAAGATTATAACAAGGAGAGATTTCCCCAACAAGTTTTATGTAACCATAATAAAAAAATAAAGTGGATAAAAGAGCTAATTTTACATACATTTCAATGGATATTTGCATATATATAATGTATTCATTTTGACCTGTTTACACTAACAAAGGTTGAATTCCTGCACTTGAATCTTTTTCTTCTCATACATTTTCTTATAGAGCTATTGATGAATTAATGATTTTTAAATTTTTCTTTTTTCTACCACCTTTTGTGACTCAATTTTTTTAATATCCTGAGACATTTATGACCTACTTATCTGTATATTTTTTATGTATTCATCTGACTTTCAGGTAAGAAGTAAGTTTCCATCAAACAGATACACTACACAGCCGTAAAACAGCTTATTTAGCCAACTAGAAGTAAAACTTAATGCCATTGAAACAAACAATTACTTTCTCATCAAATAATAGTTTTGTAACATTTTTAGACTTGGTTGTTTTTCCTCTTTGAAATCTAGTTCATATGATACTTTATCCGGACATTAGTGGACCTCATGTTTAGTTAATTCTGAAACTGATGGATTGTTGCATAGCCTCTGTTCCTAATTGATAAATATTTGTAGCAAAATCCAAATTTTGTGAAGGAGAAATTGGTTGGAATTCCAATTAAATTTTATGGGGATCCCTTCTTGCTTCCACTATGTTATAATTAAACACACTGAATTAGAATAATAAATTACTGTGCTAAAATAATCATAATAACAAAAATGAACTGACATGAGAACAATTATCTTAAAGTAACAATAATCAGGAAAATATGTTAATAAAAAGTGGATAAGGGAAATATCCTTAACTTCCTGTAAAAAAAATTCACAATGACTCTAAATTAAGATGTAGTTTATCATTTGTATAAAGTCTCCATTATAACTAAAAAATGTTGGCATATTAAGGAAAGAATCTTTAAGATCTAGGTTTAAGATTTTTATTAATATTAACTTAATTGGTATGACAAAACTTTTCATAATAGAGATAAGCATATAAGGGAATTAGTAAAATTTATAAAGAACCCACATATTTAATTATAGGCATTATCTTCAGCTTCCCCTGGGCCCCCAACACATGTTGAAATGTTTTTCACTAGCTTGCTTACTTTAAGGAATGACATTAAAAACTTTGACTGACTTTCTACAATACTGGAAAGACCAAAAGGGAGAAAAATAATTTATGAGTTGTTTAAAGATCACCTCCAGACTAATCTATATCATCCCCTAATAATGAAAAAACAATTAGTTGTTAGAAGTTGTCTATCACTACTGTACTGAAGTGTTATTGCTTGGATGTTTTTGTTGTTTTAAAGAGATGGGGTCTTGCTCTGTCACAAAGACTGAAGGGCAGTGGCACAACCCCGACTCATTGCAGCCTAGACTCTTGGGCTCAAGTGATCCTCCTTCTCAGCCTTCCGAGCAGCCATGATTACAGGCTTGAGCCACAGCACTTAGCCTGTGATATTTTGAGGAGGGGAAAAAAAAAAACCCAACATTACAGAACTATATCGCATGTCAATTCAGATTTAGAGAGTGAAAAAACAAGAACCCAAAGTCTCATTATTTAAGTTTTAAGCAAATCTGAAGATATTGGTATGAATATCCTTTCTTCTATTAGAAAAATTTTGAGATAAAATAACAATATATATAAACTTCCCAGTATATTGCAAACCAAGGTGTTAACATTTAATTAGTTCATTTCTAATAATTCATAATTTTAACTTACCACATAAACAATTACTATGCATTTCTAAGTAATGCTTTCAAAATAGCTTATGTTGGATTTCTGCACATCATTAACTTAGGAAGAAGGAGGCAGAAAAGCAGCAACATTGCACAATAGCTTATGGAAGCATTTTTGTGCAAAGAGATTTTATATAAGAAGCTTCTTGGAGCTCATAAAATATATTCTATGGATCCCAACATTAAATTTAATTTTGTAATCAGCAAATATGTTCTTTATAACATCTGAAAAATATTAAACAACTACATTTTTATTTGTAGGCTAGCAGGATTGAAAAGTATTGGTAGTTGCTTCTTTCCTGATTAGGCCATAAGAAGAAACTTTTCTATTTACTAATTAACACTGATTATCTTTGGTTTAAAAGGGAAACTTGCACCTGTACACATACTCACACACTCTGATTCCATTTATTTACAGCCTGCAGAAGAAATAGCTTGTTTATGATATTTAAAACTTTATGATTTCTGCAATAAAACAGGTAGTTAATATGGTTTTGTATAATCTCATTGAAAGATATTGCTATTCCTTCTTTATTTAAAAAAAATTAGAAAGTCAGCACTTCTTTCACATATAGCACCTGTAAGTTACTATTCAAACTTGATTTCAGCTAAGTTTTGTTTTGTTTTGTTTGTTTGTTTTGAGACGGGGTCTCACTCTGTGCCAGGCTGGAATGCAGTGGCACGATCTCGGCTCACCGCAACCTCCGCCTCCCATGTTCCAGCGATCCTCCCGCCTCAGTCTCCCGAGTAGCTGGGATTATAGGCATGTGCCACCACGCCCAGCTAATTTTTGTATTTTTAGTAGAGACGGGCTTTTGCCATGTTGGCCAGGATGGTATTAATCTCCTGACCTCGCGATCTGTCTGCTTTGGCCTCCCAAAGAACTGGTATTACAGGCGTGAGCCACTGCGCGCAGCCTCAGCCAAGTTTTGATGTTTCTTTTTCTCTTAATAGTATGTCAAGAGCATTGTTCTCATTTGATAATTTCTGTCTCAGAGTATGTCAAAGGTGAATGCAAACTAATTTTTAAGAAATCTTGTGAAAAAACTTTTATTTATGTAAAGAAATCAAGAAAGACTCTACATGAACAATTCTCAATCGGGATAAACAATTCTCTTCAACAACAATATGAACAACAGAAAAGCAGAACTTAACCAAGTTAGCAAACTTATGGTGAAGTGACAGGACCTAAACATGAGTTATAGAGAAAAGTTTTCCAGGAAATAATAATAAAGTCATTTGTAGTGATAAAAATCTTATGCACTATATCAAATGTTACTCGTGTATTCAAAAAAGTAAAATTTGAGTTTCCTATATTTTGATTTAATTCTGCTAATTCCACAGGAAACATTAAGTACTTTAAACACCCCAGATATTTCTTATCTAGCTATACCTTGTTTCAAGGAAACATCAATATTTTACAAATGTTTCTTAAATGTAAGTATTTTGCTTCAATTCATCTTCACTGTCTAATCTGCTGACTCTCTTGTACACCGAGTGAATGCTTTTAGTAGCTTTGTACCTTTTAGAGCTCTATTATGAATCTTTCTAATAAACATGAGATTAATATTATATTAGAATTATGTACATTGTACAAAATAATTCACAACCAAGCAATATTCATACTATAGAATATTGTATATATGAATATTACATTGAGGCTGAACAAATAACTACTCTGCTCCAAATATTACTCTCAAGTTCTTTGTCTTTAATTACTGTAGTCAATTCATAAAATTCTGCATACAGTGGTATATGGTGGGTTATCAAAATACTTCATAATCCAAATGCACCTAAAAGTATTCCCAATGCGCCTTCCATTCTAGAATACTAAAGGAAAGAGTTTGAAAGAAGAGACAAGTAAAGCAGACTTCTATCTGATTTAAACATTGCCATTCTGATTGAATAATTTTTAAATCATGATTCTCCACTCTTTGATCTATAGGTGAGGTTACAAAAGATTTACAATTGGTCCAAAGTCAGAGGATTTTAAATCTTAAAGGAGTTCAGTTTTTCTCAATGATCCAAGACTACAAAATTTCATGCTACATTGGCAAGGAAACATATTTAAAGCCCAGACCTAAAATAGCTTTTTATAGTTTAAAAATTCCTCGGTTACTTCTGAATGTAAAACAGGCAAAATGATCCTGACTCCAAAATGAAATATACTGATTGTTTTCAAAAGGTTTTTGACAGTTAAGTCAGTATCATCAATGCTTTAACAGTAGGTAGAAGTCTTTGAGGTTGGAACTCAGGATATAGTGACTAGAATAGAGTATACTCTTAGGCTAATCAGCACCTAGTCCTCTGGAGTATTTTTTAATGCCCCAAATTTCAAGTTGTCAAACTGGTTTACATAATGAATGACATTTTGAATCAATAAAAATGAGAAAAAGAGATTTAAATTTGGTTTTCATGTCACATTTGAGAATAAATATTTTCTTCATCATCCTAAGTAATAAAAGCTGATATGTCTTGAAACAGCTATAGACAATCAGAATGTGTTGATTTATAAAGAATCACTTGTTTGTATATTTTAATGCTGATCTTTGCCTGTGAACTAGAAAATCAAGATTTATAGAGTCAGGTTGATTTGCCTCCATTTGATTTCTGGGAATGTATTGGAAGTGGATGGATAACTTGGAAGTTTTTTCCATACTGTTTTCCCCCTTGCCAAGCATTAAATCTAATTCAAAATATATCTTTCTAAAAAACAATAGTTTATTTTTAAAACTAACAACTAATTGTGCTATTCCTTGTTGATAAGAAAAGTCACTTTTTAGGAACAAGAATGGCTTGTTCTCTTGTGGCTTTGGTCTCTTAGGATTCTTATATATTTACTCATGGCATTATTCTTTTCATATACACCTACCAGATTTCAAGCTATTGAATATTTCCCTTGTACAACCTTTACATCCTTTTTTTCCCCCTTAAATGCTCTGTACAATCACATGTAAAGTCGTGAGCTACAAACCTCAATAAAAAATTTCAGTAAACAAGAAGTGATGTAGTTACTATTATTATATGGTATTACCAAAACTTTGATTTTGGGATAGTGTTTCAAATTTCAGGATAATAAGTGAAACACGGACTCCTAATATATTTCCTATGTCCACTACCTCACACATTGACACCCTCTCCCTTATGCATTGAAAATATAATGTAAGACCTTTTTTATCTTTGTTTTCAGAAAACTACCATCACCAGAAGTATCTGTAAGGCTATTTATCTTTTCCAGAAAGATAGAAAGTTACATTAAGAGTTTACTGTTTGACCTTAAAATTTGCCATTGATGAGATAGGATCAAATTTGGTCTTATAGCGACTGCCTGATCTTATTTCTCATCATCTCAAACTGGGGAGTAGGACAGTCAGTCATCAATGAACCTCTGGTCCAAATAAGAGTTTAGACCTATGCATTGTGACATGTCATTCTTCTTTTGAATAAAAAGTACTATATATATATTAGTAAATATTTTGGATCACAAAGGTAGATGTCATATTATTATTCTGTAGTGTCAGGGATTCTGATTATTTAGCTTACTAACTGTGTGTCAGTTGAATGAGCACAAATATCAGCTGGATAAATCAAATTCAGATGCCACTGTTTTATAATATTAAAAATGCATTTCCATAAGAAATATGCTGCAAAGGAAATGGGAGAGAATCCTCAGCTCCTGAGTGCCTAGTATATGTCTGGCATTTTACAAAGCCTCATTTGATCTTCTTAATAATATGAAAAAATGGAACATATTACTGTGTACTCCTTTTATGGAGGAAACTGAAATTCAGATATCACAGTCCCAGAGCTATGGTGTTTAGAACCAAAATCTCTCAGTCTACATTCCATTTTATTTATTTATTAATCACTTTATACTGCATCAACTAAATGATTAGTCGAAAAGAAATAAACCAAATCTTTTTCATTTAAATAAGGGGAGGAAAAAGGTATTCAAGGAAATGGTGCAATAATATGGAACTCAAAGTCTATGTGAATCCATTTTATAAGGTATGTAATATATCTATAAATATAATATGTACCTATAAAGAGAGAGATAAAAGATAGATCAATATATCTATTTCTACTTCTCTAACTATTGAGAGAGAAGAGAGGCCTGATTTTTGAATTCTGGTTCTATCACTTATTCTGTAAGTTTCAACAAATTAACTTCTGTAAGATTTGGGTTTCTCATCTCCAAATATCTAAATATAACATATATATAATGTCCTAGGCACACATGAAATTCTCATTCAGAAAATTCTTAAACAGATTCTGGGTTAATATTAAGTAAACTCTGTTGGTGTCTTGTTGATTCTATTAGTCCTCTCACCCCCAATAATGGTTAGATAATAGTAATCTGTTTAATAAATCAAATTCTAGTTAAAGTTCCACTTTAATATGTATGATTGGCTCATTTGTATAATAATTAGAAGTTTAATGTATAATAATTAGAAGTTTATGTACAGGATTTTTCAAAATTTAATCTTTACACAAGTTTTAACAACTGCATTTCCAATGTGATAACGTATCATTTTGTAGTCTGTATTAAGCAGTTTTCACTAATAAAAAGAGATGGCATTGCACTCCAGCGGGGGCAACAAAAGCTAAACTCTGTCTCAAGAAAAAAAAAAAAAGATGGTTCTAAATTTAAACATATTTGTGAGATGTGAAACACAACACAGATTTTTAAACTGTAGGATTTCAGAGAATGCACCGCGGAACTCCAAGAGGAGTATATATTGTGCTGTTTCCTGAAATTATTTGGACCTGAAATCCTCAAGGAACCCAAAGAGCAATACATTGCAGACTTATTGATCCATGGGACACAGTTTGTGAAACACGCCTCAAAATATATTTGTTACTATTGAATTTTTTTCTTAATATTTTATGTTAATGAAATGCTAGAGTTGTGACTTTCAAATACAGGTATTAATTGGCTTTATAACTCATGATAAAATAATATTTTAAAAGTATCCCTACTAAATTTTTGCTCCTATTCTTTAGGTAGAGAAAAAAATGGAGATGAATACTGCCCTAAGAATTCTGCCCTAACCATAGAATCTCTTTATTTTAATATAGCTTCCTATCTTTTAATATCAAATAACTATCTGGCTACAGCAACTAGAGGGAAAAAGAGACTCTGTGCCTGCAAATGAATAAAACGGAAATCTTTTTAAAATGCAGATTTTTATTTTTGACAGTCTTGGGGATGAGGGGTGTGCAGTTGTGCACTTCACACAAGTGCTCAGTGATGCCTCTGAGGCTGTTCCAGGTCGTATCAGGGCATTTGGGCTTTCTCCATGCCCTCCATATGCCTTGTGATCAAGTTTATTATTCCCTCTAAGTGTTTATTTTTAGGTACAGGAAAGGAGAAAAACATGTCTAGATGTTGCTCAATTTTATCAAAAGAGAAATATGTTGTGATTTTTGGAAATAAATACAGAGTATTCTCAAAGATGGTAATAGTTACAACAATATCGAAGCTAACACGACAGCTCTTTTAGTCCAGCACTTTAGGTTAAAAATTTCATGGGAAAGGGATGCACACACACACATACATACACACACATGTTTGTGTGTGTGTGTCTGTGTGTGTGTGTGTCTGTGTGTCTTATGTATTTACGTGTATGTGTATGTGTAACTGCATATATATAGTTACATATATATGTAAAATATACACATATACATGAAGTAATTGCTTATCATGAAAAAAGATCTTAACTGTTATTTTCCTCATAAACACTTATCTAAGACATGCTCGAAATAGCTATTAGAGATAACTAATTTTTTTATAATGTTGAAACATCAATCTGACTATCACAGTTGGAGATACTTCCTGGTCTTCTATTTGTTTAAAGTGGAGAAAAATCACATAGGTAGGTATGACAAAAAGTAAAAATTAAAGAATGTCCAGGAAGTAATATCATTTTGAATTTTATCAATAAATTTTGTAAAATATCAATGATAATTTTTTGTTTCATTGTAATACTAAGAAGTTTATTGCTAGCAAATAATCTTCTTTGATTAAAGTATCTCATACAATAAAGGTGAACTTGTTTTATCTACTTACCTCTGAGACACTTTATTCAGGATTTACTGCCATCAATGGCAGTAGAAAATATAAATGTTTTATCCAAAAGTTTCAAGGATGTTAACTGCTCTGAAGATTTTATGTATAAATTAAAATAAAATATCTTGTCCAGACTGGGGATTATTTGTTAAGTGGGTTAATGTCAAAATACATCATCATATTAAACAAAAATGTCTGTTTAATTATGAATTAGATAATCCTTATAATGAACATGGTCTTTCAGTTAATCACAAATGTTTGAAAGAAAGACTCACATTGAATTTCTCAAATATTAATTCTCCTTATGTTTCCAATTAAGAAAAAACTTCACTAAAATATTTTATTTTGATTTTGATATTCACGCTTTGTTTACCATACACTGTAAAGGATTTGTATCTGGCATTTAGTATACAGCCTTAATTCCACCAATCAAGCCCATAATCCAAAAATTAACAATTAATTGTAAATGTTGAGAAAAAAGATAGGTGTACTCAAGTATAATCATTTTATTTTACCCTTTATAATTCTTAAAATTGATAATTTCTCACATTCTTAGAAAGTCTTTAGCACATTGTTAATTCCATCATTCCATTGTAACTGATGAAAATGGAATTCCATCAATTTCCATTAATGCAGAATAACACAGTAAGAAGAAATAGACAAACTGGAAAAATGCATACAAACTTTTTTTTTAATTTCAACTTTTAGATTCAGAAGGGTACATTTGCAGGCTTGTTACATGGGTATACTGTGTGATGCTGAGGTTTTGGGTAAGAGTGGTCCCATCGCCCAGGTAATAAGCAGAGTACCCAATAGGTAGTTTTTCAGCCCTAGCTTAGTCTTTAGTTTAAATTTTCATTTAACAATTTCCATAATTTGTTAGGCTTTTTCTCTATAATCTAAAATTATTGAATCGTTAGAATTTTTTTGCAGTTGTAACCTATGTGAATGGACATTGCTTGAAAGATTAGAAATAAATAATGGCATTATTTGATTTTGAAAATTGGAATATTCAAGAAGACATAGTCAAGACTTATTATTGACCCTATGAAAAACACAATAATTCAGTGTTACAATTTAGTCACTTATCTTGAAAAGACCTTGATTAAACTTACCTTGCTATTTTCAAATATTGTGAAGATCAATAGAGTAGTTAGTTTTTTATTCCCCAGCTTTCTCTGCATTAGAATCACTAGAGCACATTAAAAAGAAAAAGAAGTCCAGACCTCACACCACACTAATTAAATTAAAATCTCTGGTAGTGGTTCTCAGATTTAAGTAAATTCTAAAAGCCTACCAATGATTCAATGTGCAGTTTGGGCTAAGAATCACAGAGTTAATTGCTTAATAAATATTGAGTATTTACATCAATCATGTTTAAATATTCTTAAAATATTTTATTTATTTATTTATTTATTTGAGACGGTGTTTCATTCTTATTGCCCATGCTGGAGTGCAAAGGTGCGATCCTGGCTCACTGCAAACTCCACCTCATGGGTTCAAGCCTCAGAATCCCGAGTAGCTGGGATTACAGGCATGTGCCACCACACCTGGCTACTCTTTGTATTTTTGTAGAGACAGGATTTCGTTAGGCTGGTCTTGAAAGGCCGACATCAGTTGATACACCCACCTCAGACTCCCAAAGTGCTAGGATTACAGGTGAGAGCCACCAGGCTCAGCCCCTCTTAAAATATTTAAAGACAACATTTTAAATATTTCTTACTTTTTTAAAGCAAGAAAGGAAGATGAATAAAGAAGCTCAAAATAAAAAATTTCTTGTCCCCAGATGAATGCAGCGAATCACATAAATGTGGTTTAACTCCCAATTTATAAAGATGGATAGTATATTATTCAAATACTATTTAAAAAATAACAGGAAAATGTGCTGATCAGGAAACCCTGATCAATAATTTGCTCCACCATGAATGAGGCATGGTCTTGAATACTCAGATGTCCCTTGTAGTTCTCAGTTTATCATCTGTAAGGGAATTGGACTAAATGGTTTCAAGAGTTTTTTTAGGTCTTCAGTTCTGTGAATTCACATTATGCACAGAAAAGACAAATAGAGTGTTGGGTGGAGAAGCCCAGAGAAATGGATGAAAATGACTAGAATAAAATGCATCTGAGAGCTGAGGCAAACTGGATCTGAGACTGTATTACTAAATCATCTTTTTTTCATGATTTAATTCACAGAATAAACATTCTTACTCAAAATATCTGTGTTTCTATCATCATTTGGGGGGATTATGAATATTATCACACTAGAAAGAGGTCAGTTCTTAACTTTAAGTCAGGCAGATTCACAGACACATATCAGGAACTATTTACATGGAACAAAATCATGTTCAAGTTTTTCTGGAAAATTTAACAATCATCGGACCATATGTAGCACAGTGTGACAACTATCAACAACCTACTCTTTGTAAAACTGAGTTGCTTACAATTCCACAGAGTAAAGCTATATACTGAAAGATTGTCATTTTTTTATTAATAATTAATAATTCTTGTTTTTTCAATATGACTTTAAGTCTTGTACTTAGCTTTTGTGGGCCACTCAATTCACATTCTTCTTTTAAGTTTTAGTAAATAATTGATGGTGATTTCTAAAAGGTACTCTGGACAGGAATAGCATGGAGGACCACACGGAAGATAAGAGAGAAATCAGAAACAATTCATTAGATAGAAAAGTCATTTCTGTTTCATTCTCACACCCACCAGAATTGTTCAATTTGGGGAATAACACATAGAATTATACATCTAAATTGCCTAAACCAATTAACACATAGCTTTCATGGATAATGTGATGGAATGGCACATGGTTTTTGACTCTAGTGACAACTCCTGATTAACTGGTAATGTTTGTTTGGAGCACTGTCCTCAAATGTTTTGTATAGTATTAGCAAGAAAGAATGCCTTAATGGATGCCTTAATGGATTATTTATATTTGCTATGATGGGGAAAAGAGCTACAGGTAAAAATGATGAACTCATGTGTAATTTATATGCTATCTCTCATATACAAGTTGTTAACACAAGTAACTGACACCCATATTTTAGAGGAGTTCAGAGCCCTAAGCCTTTTTTTTTTTTCTTGATGATAGCTACTTTGGTTACTCAATGATAGATAATATTTTCTAATGGGAGCAGAAAAATTATTTATATCATGTATTCTGCTTGTTCCAGATGCTTGATTTATTTTACTTATATAAAGTGAAGTTTAGAATTATTTTCTTTTTCATTACTTTTCATGGAGGTATACTTGAGCTTTCTTCTCTATCCCGTTGTCACCTCCATCTGGCCACATCCCTAACCAGTCTCCCTTAAGAGTCAGACTAAGCTCTATTCAATCTCATTGCAATACCATGTCTTTTTTCTCTTTTTTACTTTCTTCCTACCTATCAATTTCATTCTCAGTCTTTGTTTTATGTTTAATTCTAGCCTTAGACTTTTTCTCTGTTTCTGGTTTGCACAAAAGTCATTGATATCTTATCTGTTGTTTCTTTGTTCCATAAATCAGCAGCACTTTCTCTCACTTGGTCTAGAGATTTACTTAGCAGACAGCTCTTTCTTGTCTCCCTTCTGCCACTCAGTAGTCCCAGATCCAGTTTGCCTCAGCCCTCAGATGCATTTTATTCTAGTCATTTCATCCATCTCTCTGGGCTTCTCCACCCATCACTCTAAGTGAATTGTCTTTTCTGTGCATAATGTAAATTCACAGAACTGAAGACCTGAAACAACTCTTGAAGCCATTTAGTCCAATTCCCTTACAGATGGTCAACTGAGAACTACAGGAAACATCTGAGTATTCAAGACTATGCCTCATTCATGGTGAAGCAAATTATTGATCAGGGTTTCCTGATCAGGACATTTTCCTATGTTATTTTTAAATATTTTTCTTGCTAAACCCTCCCATCACGATATGTCTGTTTCATATGTGGTCTAGTTTCTCCTTTCTTATGAGGTATTTTTCAGGATACTTTGTTTTTAATTAATAGAACCATAATTCACATTTACTTAAGCTAAACAAAGTAAAGAACCAATAATAGAATTAAAAGTACTTTTAATGGAATTAGTGGAATTTATTGATTCACCTAATCAGGGATGAAAAGGATGATGCCAGGAAAATATACACAATAAAGACTTTTTCTGTGTTTTATTTCTGTTTCTTCCTGTGTAATAACTTGATTTTTTTTTCTACTGAAAGGCATAATTTTATTGTGACTCAGTGTTTAGGCTTTGAGTTTAGACTGCCTGAGTTAAAAGCCTGCTTCCTACATTTTCTAGTTTTTTTATTTTGAGCAAATTCCTGTCTGCCCCCAGCTCCTACTCTGTAAAATTGGGAAAATAATAAAATCTACTACATAGAACTACTGGGGTAATAGAGTTAAAAGCATGAGTTACTAAAGTGTTTAGAATGGTGCCTGGCACATAATAAATGCTTAAGAATTGTAACCTATCATTGTTGCAGCCAGACAGCCTCTTTTGATAGCTAGAGGCATGTTTGAAAGCAGCTTGGAATTTCAGTCAAATGGCTCCATGAGACTATGAAAGATCTCTTTCCTGTAAACTTTGGTTAGAAAGCTGCCAGGAAGGATTCAGATTCACCATGCTTGGTTCTTTATCTTTCACTGGACCAATTTTGCACAAAGAGTTGGGTACCATGATTGCCCCACCCCAGGCTACTGATCACATCTTTGACTAGAACAGCAAAGTCTTGACAGAAGCTGGCATGAGGGGGAAGCTGGACAGATACACAAGTGTTAGCATCAGTTCTTACAATACTGCAACTTGCCTAGTCTGTCTGAGACATGAGCCTTATGAACTCTATTCTTTTGTATCTAAATCGTGCTTCACATCTGACTGAGATTCACTGTTTACCTTTAGTCAATTCCATTTCCACTTCACCAGTGTAATGTTAATAAAAAACAACAATTAAAGTCACAATTCAATCAATATTACAAAGCTGCACATTTCTATTGGTTGCAATTAATTTCTGTGCTAACCTTAAGAGGCCTTGATTGTAAACATTAGGAAATCAGAATCGAAAGTTTAGTTATTCTATTTACTCTTCTCATTTTCATAACAAAGCGTTGAATTTCACTCTGTAACTTTGAAATTTTAAAATACAGAAATACTACTTTTTCTAAACACTTCTATGTCCTTGAAAAGATAATTAAATTGGTTTTGATGAAAACTTTCTCAAAATAGGGTAGAAATAAAAATGCTATTAGGTTTAATCCAGGATTAGCAAGAGATATCCAGAAAGACTTTTACTCTCTCCAAGTCTGAAGGCTTACAGTTGAAGGTTACACACCACACATCGAAGTAAAAGAACTGTCACACTCCAAAGGATTCTTCTTTAAGATTGAAACAATCTTTCAGATAAAACTGGGGGGACTTTCCCCAAGGCATACTTTGCACCTAAGCATCTTATTTGAATATAGATTGCTGATCTTATCACACAACACACACACACACACACACACACACACACACACACACACACACTCACACACACATGGCTATTGGAAGAGAAAGAAGAAAAAAATATGTATTTTTTCACAACAGAGATGAGAAAGGCAGGTGGTTCCCTGTGGAGCAGAGTCACCAACAGCACCAGGAAGGACAAACGTGACCCCCTGAAAGACAACAAGAAGGCCCTCACCAGATTGTCGTCTCCTTGGCCTAGGACTTCCCAGCCTCCAGAATTACGGGACTTCCCAACCTCCAGAACTATGGGAAGAGAGGCCCAGGGAAATGGAGGACCTGGCTTATTCACACAGCAAAATTAGAACTAAGACTCAACTGTCTTCTTTCTTAACTCAGAGTGACTTCTACCAGACCACAATATTTGGACACGCAGTGTGCTTTGAAGTAGAAGATAAATTCAGGACCAAACATGCGTTGGGGTTTATTTTCCATCACCTCAGTACTTCCAATCTCCAGCTTCTTAGTCTTTTTGCTGGAGGACTTCAGACTTATGTCTGGGGAAAGCCAAAAACACTGGGGGCTTCATTTCCCAGAAGCAACACTTAAGCAGTGTAGGATGCAAGTTGTGTATGTCTGTGTATATGCACACAAAATTCTAGCAGACAAAAAGGAATCCTAGAATTTTTTTTTTCCAATTTCACAGAGACTCTAAGTGGAGTATGTTTGCAATATACACTGGGGGATGCACATTCTTTGAGTCAAGGAGAAGATACAATTCCTCCTATAATGCCGTAGGATTTTCACCTAACAAAGGAATGAGGAAGTTAAAGGCAATTACAATGCTGCCTCTTCTGCTCAATGATTCATCTGTATATATAGTTGTGTTTTATTTTTGAGGATTCTCAGTTTTATTCTAAGTGGTCTGAGGTTTAAAAATAAACAAAAAGAAGAAGCGCTGCTAAAATTTGACTTTTCTCTTGAAGCATTTCCAGAAATATTAAAAGCTAGACAAAAATAAAAACCTATTGAGTAGTCTCATTAAAAAAATAGTTTGAAGTGTTCCAAATCTAAGACTCAGTGACTTGGATATGCATTAGAAGAAATTACTTATTACTTCAGGTAGATTTAATTTAAAACAAGCAATAGAGGAGACTATCATAAGAAAATGATACAAATCTTTAATTAGAATAATTAAAACCTAATTGTGATTTAATTACAGATAGGATTAAATTTTATCAAGTTACAAAAGTTCAAATGAATGGTAATGCTTGACTGAAGATTTGCTAGATTTAAAAGTCTAGATTTTGAAATTGTGGAATTTGATTATAAAAAAAGAACCATATCTTTATCTATGCATGTAGGCTTCACATTAAAGCAGTTGTATAATTTTGGTACACTACAGTTTTGTAGATGATAGAATGTTCTACAATTTTCATTTTCTGTTATCCCAGATAAATGCTAACAACATACAAAATCAACATATACTTTACCTTTTCTCAGAGGAGTATCAGCTTCAAGAACAACCCACAATTCTGAGGATTAAATCACACTTGGGGCTTATGTAGTTGCCTTCCCAAAGTGTTTGAAAATGCTTTCAAGAGAAGGGAGCGCTTAAAAGGATTATAACTCTCAAGACTATTGTAACTAAGCATATTGTGCTACAAATAAATCCTGATGTGACTGTTACAGAAAAACAGGTGCTGTAAAGACCATCCTTTAGAGAGAAAATACAAACTGTCTATGCATATAATAAAATTTATTTGACTAAATGAGCTGAAGCTCTGATGTCTCCAGAGCTTTAGAATGCTATACAACAATTATGTCCCTATTGAGATTTAATTATCCTATTAGATATTTATTTACTACTCCATATTAAGTTAGAGTATACCATTAGAGTCCGTGGAATAATAAATACATAACTGCAGCTAGAGAGAAACAGCTTACCCAAAAAATTATTTCCAATTATTCTGCAAATATTAAACACTATGGCTAGAACTATGTCTTGCCCAGAGTAAGCATCTAATAAACATTTATTTATTTATTTTTATTATATTTTAAATTCTGGGATACATGTGCAGAACATGTAGGTTTGTTACTTAGCTATACATGTGCCATGGTGGTTTGCTGCACCCATCAACCCGTCATCTACATTAGGTATTTCTCCTAATGCTATCCCTCCCCTAGTCCCTCAACCCCCAACAGGCCCCAGTTTGTGATGTTCTCTAATCTTGTCTTCATTATTTATTTCATTAAGTTGATCTTCAATCTCTGATATCCTTTCTTCCGATTGATTAATTTACCTATTAATACTTGTGTATGCTTCACAAAGTTCTCGTGCTGTGTTTTCCAGCTCTATCAGGTCATTTATGTTCTTCTCTAAACAGGTTATTCTAGTTATCAATGCCTTTAACCTTTTTTCATGTTTTCAGATTCCTTGCATTGGGTTAGAACATGCTCTTTTAGTTCAGAGGAGTTTGTTATTACATATCTTTTGAAGCCTACTTCTGTCAATTGGTCAAACTCATTCTCTGTCCATTTTGTTCCCTTGCTGGTGAGAAGTTGTGATCCTTTGGAGGAGAAGAGGTATTCTGGTTTTTGGAATTTTTGGCCTTTTTGCACTGGTTTTTCCTCATCTTTGCAAATTTATCTACCTTTGGTCTTTGAGGTTAGTGACCTACAAGTGGGGTTTCAATATGGACATCCTTTTTGTTGATGTTCATGCTATTCATTTTAGTTTGTTAGTTTTCCTTCTAACAGGTCCCTCTGCTGTAGGTCTGCTGGAGTTTGCTGGAGGTCCACTCCAGACCCTGTTTGCCTGAGTACCACCTGGGGAGGCTGCAGAAGAGCAAAGCTTGCTGCCTGTTCTTTCCTCTGGAAGCTCCGTCCCAGAGGGGCACCTGCCAGATGCCAGCCAGTGCTCTTCTGTATAAGGTTTCTGTTGACCCCTGCTGGGAGGTGTCTCCTAGTCAGGAGGACAGGGGTCAGGGACTCACTTGAGGAGTTAGTCTGTCCCCTAGCAGAGTTCAAGCACTGTGCTGGGAGATCGACTGCTCTCTTCAGAGCCATCAGGCAAGAAGGTTTAAGTCTGCTGAAGCTGTACCCACAGCTGCCCCTTTCCCCAGGTGCTCCATCTCAGGAAGATGGGAGTTTTAGCTATAAGCCCCTGACTGGGGCTGCTGCCTTTCTTTCAGAGATGCCCTGCCCAGAGAAGAGGACTCTAGAGAGGCAGTCTGGCTACAGTGGCTTTGCTGAGCTGCAGTGGGCTTGTGTGGTTTGGACATCCCGGTGCCTTTGTTTATACCGTGAGGGGAAAACTGCCTACTCAAGCCTCAGTAATAGCAGATGACCCTCCCCCCACCAAACTCTAGTGTCCCAGGTGAACTTCAGACTGCTGTGCTGGCAGTGACAAGTTCAAGCCAGTGGACCTTAGCTTGCTAGGTCCATGGGGGTGGGATCCACTGAGCCAGACCACTTGGCTTCTTGGCTTCAGCCCCCTCTCCAGGGGAATGAACGATTCTGTCTCACTGGTATTCCAGGTGCCACTGGGGTATGAAAAACTCCTGCAGCTAGCTCCATGTGTGCCCAAATGGCTACCCAGTTTTGTGCTTAATACCCAGGGCCCTGGTGGCGTAGGCACCCTAGGGAATCTCCTAAACTGCGAGTTGCGAAGACTGGGAAAAGTGTAGTATCCAGGCCAGAATGCACCATTCCTTATGGCCCAGTCCTTAGGGCTTCCCTTGGCTAGGGGAGGGAGTTCCTCAACCCTTTGCTCATCCTAGGTGAGGCAATGCCCCACCCTACTTCAGCTCACCCTCTGAGGGCTGCATCCGCTGTCTAATCAGTCCCAGTGAGATGGACTGGGTACCTCAGTTGGAAATGCAGAAATCACCCACTTTCTTCGTTTATCTCACTGGGAGCTACCGATGGGAGCTGTTCCTATTGGGCCATCTTGCCAAATACTCTAACAAATATATTTTACAATGAGAGAATAGATGACCTGACTTGCATTTTATTTGGCTGCTATTATGTGATCTCCTTTGTACAGGGATCCACTTGGAACTTCAACCGGAGCTCTAAGCTACATTAAATGAATGTGGGAAAGGAAAGCAATGTGAAAAAATGGAAGAATAAAGAGGGTCTCTTAAAAGTACCAGGGACTTACTATTTTTTTTTTTTAACACATCCTGATAGGGTTCTTTTCTCTGCCAAAAGCTACCATGGCTTGGCAAGAGAAGGTTTACTGTGTTAAAACTGAAATACAAAGGGTTAAGATAAAGCTTTTAAATAAGTATTTCCATTTTGTAGTTCTTCAAAGAAAAAGAAAAAAAAAAAACGATTTACTGATCTCAAAGTAAGCTTAGTGGATCCCAGTAAATTGGTATTTATATTATATCTCTTATTAAAAGAGTTAGAAAAAGTTATTATGCCTTCAAAATAATCTCAATCATGATAACATTTCTGTCTCAATGAACCATAAAGAAGCTCCTCTAGGACTTAACTCCATGTTTCCTAAAATATTTTGATATTTTTCTGTTCTTTGATATGTTATGTATATTTTCAGGGAGAGGCAGGAGGGGGTGGTTTCTGAAGGTCAAGTAATTTCAGAAAGACTAGATCAAACAAATTCAAACGTATTTCTCTATCTTTCTTTCTCTTTTTCTTTCTGAGATGAGGTCTTGCTATGTTGCCCAAGCTAGTCTTGAACGCCTGGTTTTAAGTGATCCTCCTCACTCAGACTTCCAAATCATTAGAATTATGGATGTGAGCCACTCTACCCACCTTTAAACACATTTCTTAACAGCAGGATCAGCAAAAGCTTTAACATACTAACCTTTGCAGTGAGTCTCCTCAAAGAACGTAAACCAAATATTTATTAGAAAGATAAATGATACGATATAAAGGAAGGAAATCAAATTAGAAAAAACTTTAGGGACCCATTACTAGTCCACAATCATTGATTTTTAGACCTGGTCCTCAATCAGCGGGCTTTCAATTACGCTCTTTTTTATAGTTAAAATGTTAGAAAAGAGTGACAGAATATACTCACTCTTTAGTGCATAAACAGCTATGTGTTACTCACCCAGCTGTCATTCAGAGCTTCCCGTTTAGAAACACAGGATCGATATCAGCAGAGGTTAGCCAAGTAAACTATGTGTACTATTAGGTTGGTGCAAAAGTAATTATGGTGTTTGCAGTTACTTTTAATAAAACTCTTACATTATAAAAATGCAATTAGCCCAGCTAAAAATCTGTATTACTGATTCTTTCTTATAGTGAGAGGTGGCCAGTGAAATATAGGTAGACATTATTGATATTTTTTCCAGGGAACTGCCTCAGCTAGCAGTGAGTCCTGTATCTTTCTTTCTCTTCTTCCTTATTCTTGTTGGAATGTTGCTATGATGGTTAGAACTCTAGCAGCCATGTCAGATCATTAGGAAACCTTGAAATAGAAAGCTATAGGTTGCTGGGTGCTGTGGCTTACTCCTGTAATCCCAGTACTTTGAGAGGTTGAGGCGGGCAAATCTCTTGAGGTCAGGAGTTCGACACCACCCTGGCCAACATAAAGAAATCCTGTCTCCACACAAAAAAATACAAAATTTAGCTGGGCATGGTGGCGGGAGCCTGTATTCCCAGCTACTCAGGAGGCAGAGGTTGCAGTGAGCCAAGATCCTGCCGTTGCACTCCAGCCTGGGCAACAGAGTGAGACCTTGTCTAAAAAAAAAAAAAAGGCTATATGCTAACTATGGCAAAGCAAAGACACTGAGGAAGCCGAAGTTCCTGCTGCTGACTGCAGCTTCTGGAAAACGTCAACTGTCCACTTTCAGACCTCTTTAATCAGGGAGAAAATAAATATATCTTGTTTTAGTCATTGTTATTTAGACATTCCTGTCATATACAGTTAAATATAATTACTAACTGATAGAGCATTTAGTGAAAAGTAATATTTTTGGGGTTTTTTGGTAGAGGTGAGGGAAGGGAAGGTCATAATCATGCCATTTCTTTAAGCATAAGAAGAGAGTGACAGAGCTTTACATTTCAACATTAAACTGCAAGTTCACATCAAAGTCTCCTTTTAGACTGCTTAACACAGGACAATTCCATTTAATTCTAATCTCTTCATGGATTCTATATTATTGTGGGGGAAATCTCAGCTGTCATTTAGCTACAGCACAGCAGGCTTTCTCATTACCAGCCTGCAGTTATCAGAAGAGCTTCCTCTCCAGGTTGTAATCATTATGAAAATGGCAATGAGGCACTTAGTGAAAAGATAGTAAAGTGTGCTTCAATTAAAACTTGACAGCAACACACATCTTTCTTTTCTTTCTTGACTCATAAATAGAAGCTGTCTATACCATCACTTAACTACTCAATTAGGAACCAGCACTAAATAAGGTTTAGCAAGGGCCATACTGGCAAACACACCATGAGACGGCCATTGAACGAATGCTCTACCATCTTATTAGGAGGGAGATGGTTGGTCATATATGGGATTTAACTTTTCTCTTTATGAGGATGTGCCATCTTACCAAAATACTTCAGAAAGACGTAACTCCCTAGGTAACACATGAGACATGGGACTAGCACGATATAATTATTTATAGATTATAAGTGGTTGGCTGGTAAAATTACTTGTTAGGAAAATGAAGTTCTGTTCATAGAAGCAACATCTTGTGTCTGCATGCAGATATTTCTTTATCTGGAGTTACAAGGAACAAACACGAAGAATAGAACTAGGTGTAGTGACAAGTGAAGAGATGAGCTTTAGCAGGTGGTTACAAGAAAGAATGGTGAAAATTATTGACGTAAACTCATGATTAGTTAAAAATGACTCCAGGTTTGATTTCATTGGTTCTCACACAGATGACTGACCATTGGCAGCCAAGCTAATAGAAAGTCTTTCTTTGGACACTACAACACTTTCGAATAAATGAAGACAATTGCAGATATCTTTTTATAAGGATCTTTCTATGAAAAATAATACAAATTTCCTATAAATCACACAAAAAAAGAAAAGATCACCAAAGCGAGTATTCCAGAAACAAGAAAGATCTGATGCCCATTTCTCTCACTGTAAAATACTAAATCTTTGCAACAGGATTCAGCACCCAGCTTCCTCTCTGAATTCGTCTCCTACAACTGTTCCTTGCACTCCTCTCAGCCACACTGTTCTCCAAGCTGTTCCTCAAATTTAGAAGGTATCATCTTGCTACAGAATCTTCTAATTGCTGTTCTCTCTGCTTTACAGTTTTTTTGCCAAGAAAATCACTAAACTTATTGCTCACATTTCCTTCAGGTCTTTACTTTAAGGTCACCCATTCAATGTGTTTTTTCCTAGCCATTCTATCTAAAAATTCATGAATCTACCTCTCCCATTTCTTTTCTGTTTTTCTTTTGACATACTATAATTCTTACCTGTTTTTTTCTGGTATATTATCAATCTCCATTTCCAGGAGAACAGTGATTTATGTTTGTGTTAATAAGTAGCATATTCCAGTACCTACAATAGCACATAGCAATAGTAGATGCTAAATAAATATTTGTTAAGTGAATGAGTGAATAAATAGATAAGTGATAATGAAAATGAAACAAAACACGTCATAAAACTTGCCACTGATATCAATTTGGTGCATATTCTACAAAAACATTCTAGGGACATTCAATGTATATGTGTGGTTGTATGTGCCTGCACACATATGTATATGTATATTTACATGCATATATACACACACCTTATTTAATTATATATTTCTAACTGACCTAAATTTATATATAGTAGTTCACCTTTATCCACAGGAAATATGTTTCAAGACCTCCAGTGGATATCTGAAACTGAGGACTCCACTGACCTCTCTATATACACTGTATTTTCTTCTATACATTCTTACAGTACAGTATAGATAAGCTGGATGAAAGGACATTTCATATCCTGGATGGGACAGAGCAGGATGGTGCAAGATTTCATCATGCTACTCAGAACAACATGTGATTTAAAACTTATAAATTGTTTATTTCTAGAATTTTCCATTTAATATTCTTGAACTGCAGTTGTCTGTGGGTAACTGAAATCATGGAATGTGAAGTCATAGATAAGGGAGGACTGCCATATGTAGATTTAATATATTACTTAGAAATAATTTGTTGCAACTTTCTTTTTTCTGACATTATGTTTAGTCTATAGGAAGATTCCTATTTAATACCTATGTTTTTATCATTTGTTATAACAGTTTATGTTTTTTCAACCAGGTGCAACCTCTCCTTTAAGTTAGTTCTAAATTTTTTGCTGTTCGTTTTATATCTGTTTCACAATTAAATTTGTTAGTGTATCTGTAGATAAACTCATAGAAGTAAAAGTACCTAGTCAATGGTGTATGCAGTTTTAACTTATTACCAAAAATGTTAAACATATACTAAAATAGAATAGTACAAAATTCACAAGTAATTAGCATTCCCTTTCAATCATTATCAACAAACGGCAAGTGTTGTTTCACCTAGAGTCCCATCTACTTTTTCCCTTTCCATCTTTCCATTTTGTTTTAAAGAATATCATTTTTCTTTGGGAGGCCGAGGAGGGCAGATCAGGAGGTCAAGAGATTGAGACTATCCTGGCCAACATGGTGAAACCCCATCTCTACTAAAAAATACAAAAATTAGCTGTCTGTGGTGGTGCATGCCTGTAGTCTCAGCTACTCGGGAGGCTGAGGCAGGAGAATTGCTTGAACCTGGGAGGCGGAGGTTGAAGTGAGCCAAGATCAGGCCATTGCACTCCAGTTTGGCTCCTGTTGACAGATAAACTATTTCAAAAAAAAAAAAAAAAAAAAAAAAAAAAAAAAAAAAAAAAATGTCATTTTTATGATTACTATTGCTTTTTATGAAGCAAATCATGTCATTTTATCGCTATATATTTCAATATAACTCTCTAAAAGATAATGCCTTTTAATTTTAACCTAACTGTAATACAACTTGTATATATTAAAATAGTTGTTTTTAAAAATCCTCAAATACCTAGTTAGCATTTATAGTTTCAGTTGTCAGTTGTTTTTACAGTTTGTTTGAATCAGGAACCAGTTATAATGTTTCCTGGGCATCCTGTTATCCCTTTTCTTACAATTTTTGTTGTTGTTGTTGAAGAAAACATGTTTGCTTTGTGGAGTTTATGACAATCTGGATTTTGTATCTTACCTGGTTTCACTTGCAGTGACTGTTTTCTGGTGAGAATCTTTTGGAATTTTGGGGTTTTCATCCCCAGGTCCTTCAGATGCCCATTTGCTTTATTCTCATCCCCCCTAGAGATGATGTACAATGCAATAACATTGTTATTGGTGGTTTCTTCCATCTGCTTGTATTTTTGACTCTGTGGAGAGAGTTATCTGTTTTTGTTGTATTTGTTAGCTGTGAGGTTTTGTTTAGCTCTCCTAATTTCTGTGTCTCTTTTTATGGTGTGATTTTGGAAAATCCAACTTTGTACCACTATATGGTTACATCTCCTCAGAATTTTCTAGAAGAGTGGTGTATAGGTTCTTTAAGTTCTTTTTGTTTTTTCTTTTTCTTTTTTTGAGGCAGAGTCTTGCTGTCTCCCAGGCTGGATTGCAGTGACGCGATCTTGGTTTACTGCAGCCTCTGCCTCCCAGGTTCAAGAGTCTCCTGCCTCAGCCTCCCAAGTGACTGGGATGACAGGCGCCACCGCCTGCTAATGTTCTGTATTTTTAGTAGAGGCAGAGCTTCACTATGTTGAAGGCTGATCTCGAACTCCTGACATCAAGTGATCCACCCAGGTCAGACTCCCAAAGTGCTGGGATTACAGGCATGAGCCACCATGTCTGGCCTAGAGTGGCTTGTGGATTCTTAATTATGATAGATAGTTGCAACTTTCCCCAAATAAAGACATATACATTGTATTTTCTCACATAGAGTTTGTAAAAGTTTGTTTCCCTGAACCTGGTTCAATTTCCCCGTAGAACTTATGTTTACAGTTGGATTTTGTTGTTATTGTTTAAATAAACATAGAAATTGACCCTCCTGGTCTTAAAGCTGGAAACTTGCCTTTATCTTATCTGAATTTCCTCCTCGGGAAAGCAACCCTCAGTCTTCCCAGATAGTACTAAGGAACTGAAATGCCTCTTCCTAGTCTTCTAATTTCTGCTTTTCTAACTGATCATCTGCTTCCTGTTAACCAGCCTCTCTTCCTTACAGGTTAGTGGTCTTGTTTGTATTAATTTATTATACTAACAAGTTTATTTAGGGAATTTTAACATGGTAATTCACATGTGTCATAAGTATTCCATGTCTTTTGTTTTTTATAAATGTGCTATTACTTAAACATCCTGTTATCCAAATATTCTTTTTCCCTAAATTATTTGAAACCTCATATTTATTACTCTTAAGTTACCAAACTGCACTTAGATTGACTAATGGACATTCAATATTAAGTCACTGAACTGTGTGCCTATTCTTTTTCTATAAACATGAAAATTGTTATCATTACAATGTGTTAATATCAGGACTGATATGATTTGGCTGTGTCCCACCCAAATCTCCACTTGAACTGTATCTCTCAGAATTCCCACGTGCTGTGAGAGGTACAAGGCAGGGGGTAAATGCATCATGGGGGCTGGTCTTTCCCATGCTATTTTCATGATAGTGAGTAAGTCTCATGAGATCTGATGGTTTTATCAGGGGTTTCCACTTTTGCTTCTTCCTCCTTTCCTCTTGCGGCCACCATGTAAAGAAGTGCCTTTTACCTCCCGCCATGATTCTGAGGCTTCCCCAGCCATGTGGAATTATAAGTCCAATTAAAGTTATTTTCCTTCCCAGTCTGGGATATGAGTCTTTATCAGCAGCATGAAAACGGACTAATACAAGGACTATGTCCCTCACACACTTTCTTAATTTTTTCTTTTTACAAAATGAAATTCAGTTGTAATTTTCATTTTCTAAGGAAATTGGTGGCTTGCCTGAGGTCACACAGCTAGTGGTGGGTAGAGGCAGCATTTGGAATAAAATAGTCCTGACTCCAAAATCTGTCCTCTATTTACATAGTTCTTATTTTTTTAAAAAATACAATTGTTTTCATTGAGCAGGAGAAGCAAATTACCAGATTCTGTGGTAACTGGTAAGGCTACAAAGATAAATTACTTTGTTTCTGGACTTGAGAGCTTATTGCCTAATATCCTATTGTTATCCTTTTTTATTTCCAATTTCCCTCCAGAAAATCATGTATAAATCTTTATAAAGCCTTTAAAACCACAAAAGTAGTCATTTTTAATATCATAAATACATCAGTTGGGTACAAAGACAGTTTCTAAAATAATTATTGTTTGGATTCATTTTTATGGAAGAAGAATGCTTAAAAAAAAAAACCAAGGCTTTGATTAAAAAAAACTGCAGTCTTTTCTAAAAAACAGTTATATTTGTAGTTTACACATAAAGGTCTTAACTTCTCCTAATTTCCTTTTAGAAATTTTTTTGGAATTCTGGAAAACATGACTCTTGTTTCAAGTTCTTGCTCCTTATGTTAGTTATTTGTTGCTGTACAACAAACTATCCCTAAACTTAGTGGCTTAAAACAAAAACATTTATTGTCTCATAGTTTGAGAATCCAGGTGAGGCTAGACTGAGGGCTCTGGTTCAAGTTGCAATCAAGATATGATTTTGGACTGCAGATATAATAAGGTTCAGCTGGAGAAAGATCCCCTACCAGGCCCATTCACATGGTTGTTGGCAAAATTCAGTTGCTCATGGTTGTCATACTAAAGATGTCAGTTTCTCTGAGAGCCTCAGTTATTCACTGGCCATTGGTTAGAGGTGCCTTCAGTTGCTTGCCACGTGGGCCACTCTACAGAGCAACTCACAGCATGGCAGCTTGCCTCATCAGAGCAAACAAGCAAAAAGACAAGAGAGAGGTGTGCTAGCGTGATGGCACTCACATTTTAATCTAATCTTGGTAGTACTGAGGGAATGTGTTCTCTTCCCGGGTCCACAAGGGGCCGTAGTTTCATGAGCAAGAATCTTCCCAGTACCATGCCCCACTCCCCTCACCAATCCAGGGGTTAGAGGTCTTTGTTCAAATTTTCAAGGGCACGGGAAAATAATCAAAGTCCATCACTCCAGCAGAAGCTTATAGAAAACTCCTTTCATAGGTCAAAGGGCTTGGAGAAGGAGGGCATTCCTCCCAGGTTAAAAGTCCCTGTCCCCCACATCTGGGTGGATTTCCACCTCAAGGATGCCCTTCCACTCAGTGTGGAAGCTGCTTTCCCTCTCTGGGATTCCATATTTGGGTCCCTTTTCACGATCCTTGTGGAAGCTTTCTCTCTCTCATCTTTTTCTCTCTCCTTTTTCTCTTTCTCTGCCTAAACAAATCAGTTTCCTGCAAAAACTCTTTGGGGTTTGATATTTACTTGCCAGTGCACCACACCTGGTGTGGTCCCCTCTCCCATTCTTGGGAGAGCAAGAGACCAAGAGCCTGGAAAGAGCCCACCGGGGAGCAAGCTGAGTGCTGCTCTGCACCAGAAACCCAGCAACAGTACCATCCCATCACCTTTGCTTGACTCAACTTACTGAAAGTGGGTTACTGGGTTCATCCCAGATGCAAGTGGAGGGAATTAGAAAAGGGCATGAATAACAGAGGCAAGAGTCATTACAGGCATCCTAGAAGTCTGTCTACAATTCTCTCTGTACTGATCCTGCAACATTATCTGTGTAATAGAGGGTTGTCAGAGGAAAAAAAAAATTTATCAATTATTATCAATCAAATTAAATCTAGATACACATGGGATGCATATGTCAATACTTTATTTTTACAATTACTGATAATATTTTTACTATTACTTATGATAGCTAACATTTATTAGACACTATATGCCCAATGTTAGTATAAATGGCATGCAAGTTTGATCTCACGTATTATTTATATAAGGTTGTCAGCATAATCCTGAGAGTTAGGTAATACTATTTTCCCTTGTTATATCTGAGAAAGCCGAAGCAAAGGAAATCTAAATATTTGCGCCAAATCATACAATTAGCAAAAGCTGACCAGCCTACTCCAACTCCATGATTGATACCACTACAGCATAAACAAAAAGTGCATATACATATAAATATATATATACACACACATTAAAAAAACCTTTTCATAAACAGTGTAAAACAGTATACACACACATACATACATACATGCTTTGTCTAAATATTGTGAATTGGATATTCTCCAATCACTCCTAGTGACTGATTTTGAGACCAAAATCATCTTCTAGGTTGGCCTTTTGGGTATCTGAAGAAAAAAGAAAAGCCAGCTATGAGTTAACATCCGCATAACCATTGTGCATTTAGGCTATGCTGCACAGAAGTTTAATAAGCCTACAGCAGTTATTACCCTGAACTGTGAAAAAGCCTGAACCAACACAAACTGTTTACAGATAATTGTACTGACATTCCTACTTCATTACTTTTAATAGAACTGAATTTGCAGTGTTCATGCCAGGGTACATGCACACTACCTTCAGGAGGAAGGCATATCATATGTCCTTTACTCAGTTGAATAGAAAGATTATGGCAGGAGGTCACTTTGCGACATGAAGGACATACTCACTTAACTAAGAGACCAGCTTTAATTAAAATAAAAGAATTTAAAAAGAGTTTTAGATGATTCTGTCCTTCTAGTCTAGGTATACGTAAAAAATCATTAGGTAATAGAAAGTCTTCTTATAATGGAGCACTGTGTGCAACTTTGCTATTCATTCCAATGTATTTTATATCAAACATCTACTAGATAAGCTATTTTTTCAAATTGAAGAGGAATAAAATGTGAGACATATAGATGATTGTTAGATAGATAGATAGATATGTTGTCAAGAATGACTCTTGCATTCAACGAGTAATAAGATTAAGAAAATGTTAAAAACATTTAGCAGTAAATAAATTTAATTAATAAAACTAAACAGTTAACTAGAACGCTCAGGCTCCTGCACCTGCTGGTTTCTATCGGACCCTGAAACCAGCCCACTTTCTGTACCATGACTCTGCTGTCAGTCATTCAAGTCAGTTCATTAAATGCATATCTGTTGAAAGAAAATAGGTTGTTTTCACAGCTGTTTCCTCACTCATTCAACTAGTGATTGCCTATACTCCCCCTTCTTACAATCTTTTCCTGACTAATGCTATACCACACATTATTTTTACAAGTTTAAAAATTATAAGGCCAGGCGCGGTGGCTCATGCCTGTAATCCCAGCACTTTGGGAGGCCGAGGCAGGTGGATCACCTGAGGTCAGGTGTTCGAGATCAGCCTGGCCAACATGGTGAAACCCCGTCTCAAAAAAAAAAAAAAATTATGAAATATATCACACACTTGCATAAGAATCTCAAAATGCATAGTTTAAGGAATACTTGTAAAGCAAGCACACATTTATTAAATTTCATTAATTTGTTTATTTTTAACTTTTAACTTCAAGGGTACATGTGCAGGTTTGTTACATAGGTAAACTTGTGTCATGGGGGTTTGTTATTTCATTACCCAGGTATTCAGCCTAGTATCCATTAGTTATTTTTTTAATCTCCTCCCTCCTCCCACCCTTCACCCTCCTATAGGCCCCAGTGTCTCTTGTTCCCCTCTACATGTCCATGTGTTCTCATTTAGATCCCACTTATAAGTGAGAACATATGGTATTTAGTTTTCTATTCCAGTGTTAGTTTGCTAAGGACAAGGCCTCCAGCTCCATCCATGTCCCTGCAAAGGACATGACCTTATTCTTTTTTATGGCTGCATAGTATTCCATGGTACATATGTTCCACATTTTCTTTATCCAGCCTATCATTGATGGACATTTAGGTTGATTCCATTCTTTGCTATTGTGAATAGTGTTGTAGTGAGCATACACATGCATGTATCTTTATAGTAGAATGATTTCTATTTCTTTGGGTATATACCCAGTGATAGAATTGCTGAGTCAAATGGTATTTCTGTCTTTAGGTCTTTGAGGAATCACCGCATTGTCTGCCACAATGGTCGAACTATTTTACAGTCCCATACACAGTGTATAAGCATTCCTTTTCTCCACAACTTTGCTAGCATCTGTTACCTTTTTGACTTTTTAATAATTGCCATTCTGACTGGTGAGATGGTATCTCATTGTGGTTTTAATTGGCATTTCTCTAATGATCAGTGAATGCTGAGCTTTTTTTCATATGATTCTTAGCCACGTGCATGTTTTATTTTGAAAAATGACTGTTCATGTCCTTTGTCTTCTTTTTTAATGGTGTTGTTTGCTTTCATGTTGTAAATTTGTTTAAGTTACTTATAGATGCTGGATATAGACCTTTACTAGATGCTAAGTTTGCAAAACTTTTCTCCCATTCTGTCGGTTGCCTGTTTACTCTGCTGATAATTTCTTTTGCTGTGCAGAAGCTCTTTAGTTTAACTAGATCCAATTTGTCAATTTTTGCTTTTGTTGCAATTGCTTTTGGCATCTTTGTCATCTGCAAACAGGGAAAGTTTGACTACCACTCTTCCCATGTGGATGCCCTTTATTTCTTTCTCCTGCCTAGTTGCCTTGGCCAGAACTTCCAATACCACATTGAATCGGAGTGATGAGAGAGGACATCCTTGCCTGTGTCGGTTTCCAGCTTTTGCCCATTCAATATGATGTTGACTGTGGGCTTGTCATCTATGACTCTTATTATTTTGAGGTATGCTTCCTCAATACCTAGTTTATTCAGAGTTCTTAACTCACAATGGATGTCGAATTTTATCAAAAGTCTTTTTGGCATGTATTGAGATCATCATGTAGTTTTTGTCTTTAGTTCTGTTTATGTGATGAATTACATTTATTAATTTGCTTCTGTTGTATCAACCTTGCATCCCAGGGATAAAGCTTGATGGTGGTGTATAAGTGTGTCGGTATGCTGCTGGATTCAGGCAAACACACATTTAAACAATACCCAAGTAAAGAATTAGAAACTTGCCAGTTAACTCATAGACCTATTGTATGTTTCTTCTTGCTTTTACCTTTTCCTTTCAATTTCTGTTTTTTCTTTGCAGCATTATCATCTATTTGCATATACTTTAAAATTATAATATTGTGTTTGCTTCTTTTGAGTGGCATTAAAATGAAATTATGTTGAATTCTTCGTTGACTTTTATTTTTTGCTAAATCCCATGTTTACGAAAGCCATTTTATCGATGTGAATATCTATAGTTAATTTTTATTGTTGGAGAGCAGTCTAGTTTGTCAACATACTACTATGTATTTATTTACTTTACTGTTGATGAATATTTGGATTATTTTCAGTTTGGGGCTATAACATCAATGATGCTATGAACATTATGGTACATATTTTTTATAGACATTTATAAAAATATCTAGGCTTTCTTGAACTATATATTGCCAAATTATTTTCAATATTACTGAATAATTCTATTTTCAAAAGTGAATGGATCTGCGGTGTATGAGTTTCTGTTGTCCCATATCCTCACCAACACTAGTGTTTTCTTATTCTTATTCTTATTAATTTCAGTCAGCCTAGTAACTATATACTGCTTTCTCATGTTATTTTTAATTTGTATTATTTTATTGATAATTAAATTGAGCATATTTACATATGGCTATTGGGTCATTTGGATATCCATTTACATGAAATAGTTATTTTACTCTTGTCACAATTTTATTTGTGTTCACTTTCTTTTTCTACTTTATAGGAATTCTTTATATATTTAGGATCTGAGTTCTTAATTATATGTGCTGAAAATACCTTGTGCCATCCTGTAACTGTGTTTTTATTTAGTTTATAGTGACTTGATGAATAGACCTTCTATATTTTAATAGTCACATATATTATTTTCTTTGCTTATGTGTTGTACACATATAACTAAGATGACAAACCTCTCCAAATTGATCTAAAGATCCAATTAAATTTCTATTGAAATCCCAGTGATTTCTCTTACAGATTTTAAGAAGCTGTTTCTAATATTCACATAGAAACATTTGGTTTTCTAAGCAAAACAAGTTTTAAAAAGAACAAAATTGAAGAACTCACAATTCCTAATTTTAAAACTTACTACAAGAATACTTATCAATGCAATGTGATACTAGCATAAGGATTGACATACAGATCAATACAACAGAATTGAGATTGAAGGAATAAATTTTTGCATTTACAATGAATTGGTTTTGGCTAGGGTGTTGCCAATTTAATGAGGATAGAAGACTTTCTGTGAATGGTTCTAGTATGAGTGGATATCCACATGGAAAAGAAATTTCTTTCTCTATCTCACATCATGTACAAAAACTAACTAAAAAGGGCCTGAAGACTTAAACTTAAAAGACAAATATATAAAACTCTTAGAAGAAAACATGAGTAAATTTTCATGACCTTGGATTAGTCAACAGTTTCTCAGTTATGATGCTCAAAATATAAACAACAAAGGAAAAAATACATAAATATCATCAAAATAAAAATGTTTGTGATTTAGTGTACACCATTAAAGAGGTAAAGGACCACCACAAATTGGAGAAAATATTTGCAAATTATAAGGGATTTGTTATCTTGAATATGTAAACAACTCTTACAAACTCAGCTAGAAAATCTCAAATAACCTGACAGAATAATGGATAAAAAATTGAATAGATATTTATCCAAATATGGTATATAAGAGACAAATCAGCTTATGAAAACATGATCAATCTCACTAGCCATTAGGGAAATGAAAATTAAAACCACAGTGTGATACCACTTCACACTTACTAGAATCACTAAAACAAAAAAGGCAGACAATAATAAGTTCTGTCAAGGATATGGAGAAATTGGAACTATCCTATCTTGCCTGTGGGGTTGGAAAAGGTGCAGGCACTATGCAAGACAGTTTGGCAATTCCCCAAAAGGTTTAACATAAGGCTAATATATGATGGGAGAAGTCTTTTCCTAAGCATGTTACAGGTGACTGGAAACAGATCCACACAAAAACTTGCATCAAAATGTTCACAGATGCCTTATTTATAATAGTCAAAATATGAAAAGAAAACCAAAGATCTATTAACTGATAAATGGTCAAACAAAATGCGGCGTATTTTTTATTCAGTCATGGAAAGGAATGAAGTACTGATACAAGCTACAACATGGATGAACCTCAAAAATACTGTGCTATGTGAACATATTGTATAATCACATATATATATATATATATATATATATATATATATATATATAAAATGTCCAGAGTAGGTAAATCCATAGAAAGAGAAACTCACTAGTGGTTGCCAAAGGCTCAGGAAAGAGTTAAATTGAGAGTAACTGCTAATGTATGTGGAGTTTTTCTGGGGAGTCATAAAAATATTTTTGAAATTAGATAGTGGTTATGTTTGCATAATTCTATGAACATTAAAAATCTCTAGACTGTACACCTTAGACAGGTGAATTTCATTTTATGTGAATTGTTTCTTAGTAGAGATGTTATAAGAAAATTTTATTTGCCTCATTGTGGATTTGTCTATTTTTTCCTTGTTTTGTTATTACTCAAATATCTTTTTAAAATTAAAATGATTATGTTTTATCTTTATGAAATCATTCTTTACTGGTATGTTTTGACATAAAGTCTACTTTGTCTAATATTTATACAGCTATGCCAGCTTTCTTTGATAAGAATTTGGTTATAACTTTTAAAAAATTTTTTGCTTTCAACTTTCTTATTTTCCAATTTTAGATGTTTCTCTTACATGTAGCAAGACTCTTGGAAGGGCCTTAGCAATATATTCACTATCCATATGTTTTGGTTAACTATGCAGTATAAGGCATCTTGACTGCATTTGATTAAGTTTGCTACTTTTTCCCATTTAAATTTTATTGATCATACTTCCCTACCTGATAAATGACAATGAAATGGCCATTGGAATTTGGGGGGTTCAGCTAAGGTGATAAGTAGGTGTAGAAGAATATGTTTATGTGGCTTGTAGAGTCACTTTCCTGGATACTTAATTATTATTTGCCATGTTGGTGTAGAAAAGCCTTCCAGGAAACCTCCTGCTACACATTGTGCTGACTTGCCTGGCATCATTTCACAGAACTTATGACCTGAGGTTGTCCTGCTATTAGAACTTCTACAGTACCTGGAACCAAAAATATGTGTGAGTGGAGAGGTAATAAACTTGGAAATGTATGAATGCAGAAATAAAATTTGAAATATATGAATACGTAAAATTCTTCCATTCAAAGATGTTTAAAATTGCAAGCAAAAATTTGGTTCTTTTTGATGCTTAGTCAAACAGAAGTTTCCTCCATTCAGGTACACACTAGTGATTCACATATACGATTATAAATATGCTATTGTTAAAAGTATTTTACACAGTAGAATCTTTTAGATGGCCTATGCATTGTAGGCCATAAATCTTTAGGCATTCTACAAATCAATACATCAGTGTCTTCAGGTCTCATGTTTATGCATCTCAACATACTAGAATATATCTTGGTATATCTGATTTACCTTGTTCTGTAAGTCCCTGATGCCATTGCTCATATAAAAATAGATGTATATTTCTTGCTAGTGTGATCCCAAATACTAACTTGGATGAATATAACATAAAATACACCATATAAGAAGGCTATCAACAATAATCTAGTTAATTAATTCATAATTCTTTAATATAATTCCCTGTACAAGGAAATTTTAAATGCTCTAAAATTTCACAGCTTATATAGGAAACAAACATAAAGAGATTTTCACTTTGATGAATATAACATAAAATATACCACATGAGGAGGCTATCAACAATAATCTAGTTAACGAATTCATCATTCTTTAATATATTTCCCTGCACAAGGAAATTTTAAATGCTCTAAAATCTCACAGCTTATATAGGAAACAAACATAAAAGATTTTACCAAATTTGACAAAAACCTTTAAAAAAATCAGTGTGGCATTAGTAATAATTAGTTATAAAGCTGAAACTTTACTATCAATATTAAAAACATATTATAATCTTTAAAAAATTGGAATTATCTTTTTATTCTGTTTGCCAAAAATTTTCAAAGTTGTTATATTAAGAGCAATAAAAAAGTACGCAGCCAAAGTATTTAAGGAAATAGTTTTATGTATATGTGTGTTCAAAAGGAAATTTTTTAAGGTTTTTATTTTGGCCTATGGCATTCATTGTATTATCAGCTTTTTAAAACCTGTGTTTTTTTTTAATTTCTTTGTTGCATTCCAAAAAATATTACAAAGGGGAACTAATTTGTTGTTAGTAATTTTTTATTTCTTTTTATTACAGAAAGAACCACCAAATTAAATAAACCTCTGGCCTCACATAAAAACCTAGATTGATGTATCTCCTTTCCTTGGAGCTGTAATTCATTTTAATTTTTGTTATTAAGTGCATCTAAACTGGTACTTTTCTGTGGTCATGTTTTGTATTTCTTGGTCACTACTAATATTTTTATGGGTCATATGCATTTTCTCTTCTGTTAAAAGTCTCTTTATACCTTTTGAACATGTTTTCTCTCTTTTAAAATTTTTTCAAACTGAGTTGTAGAAAGTTTTTTTTTTTTTAATAGCACTTAATTTTTTTTGGTTATATGCATCACAAACATTTTCTCTCAGTTTACAATATTTTCATTTGTTTTAATATATCTTTTGATTTATAACAATTCTCAATTTTGATATAGTCAGATTTATAGGTCATCTTATTTATGGTCAACTCTTTTGTTTAAAAAATGTATTTTGTTTTATTTTATTTTTCCATAGAGTAGAGTGAAAGCAGGTTTATTAAGAAAGCAAAGGAATAAAAGAATGGGTACTCCATAGGCAGAGCAGCCTTAAAAAAATATTTTAAATAAACTTTTTCATCCCACTAAACCTAAATATGTTCCAAATAAGCTTTTTCAAGTAGGTATTTTAACATTTCATTTTTGACATTTATTTTTCATTTTTTGCACTTTATGTTTATATATAGTGTGAAGTGGCTTCATTTTTTTTTCTTTCCATATGGATAGTTATTTATTTCCCAATCATTCCTTTCCCTACTGATCTAAAGTGTCACTTCTGTCAAAAATCAACATGTGTGGATACATTTCTGAGTTCTCACTTCTATTTTGGGTGTCACATTGTTTATCTCCACACTATTCTCATTTATTGTAGTTCTACACTATCATATTTATTACAGCTTTATAATAATTTCTATTAGCTAGTTGAGCAATTCTTTCTTTCTGTTCTTTCTGGCTATTATTGGCCCTTTACTCTTCCATATAAAATTTAAAATAATCAGATCATGAATAACCTTGTTACACCTTAGAACTGTATTTGATGATTATCAGCAAGAAATATACTATTTTCAAATCCTTGTAGGCATGAACATAATACATCAGTGCATATATTGAAGTGTTCTTTAATATTTTTTACTTTAGCATTAAAATTTCCCTTTAGTAGTTTTGAATATTTGAAAAGATACTTGATATTCTGTGATAACATTGTAAATTATCATAGCTCTTTAATTGTATTATTAAGATGTTTGCTACCAGTAATTACAAGGTAATTAGAAATGGAATTGACAAATTTTGTATTAATATTTGATTGTTAATTTTATATACAACCAATTTACTAAATTATTTATAGTAATTTATAGATATTTCATTTTTATGTAAACGATTACATCTTTCCTACTTTGAATCTTTGTGTCTCCATTTTTTTTTCTTGTCTTATTGCACTTGCTAAGACTTCTAATACAATGTTGCATAAGAGTACTGATACTGTGCATTCTTGTCTTAGTCCTACTTATAAATCAAACTCTTTAAATCTTTCCCCTTTCAGGAAAATATTTACCCTGTGTATATCATTTTTATAAGGTTAAGGATATTTTTTGTTTCTTATTTCCTAATAATATGTATCATGAAGGGGTATTAAATTTTACTAAATATTTTTCTTCAACCTAAGTAAATGATCACCTTTCCTCCCTTTTAATTTGTTAAGCTGTCAAACTGAATGTATGAAATTGAAAATATTGATCTATCTCATATAACCAGAATATAATGTTGGCCAATATATATTTTTTGAAAAATATATTTGGATTTAATTTGCTATTATAATATTTTGTTTAGGATATTTTGTAGGGAGCCAGCCCTACATCATCCATAGGTACCTCAAGTTCAGTGGCAGCAAAGGAATGAGAAAAAGACAAATTAAGAAAGACAGTGGGACCAGGGGGCTATCACTTTATTACCCTGGAGGAAATAGCGAAGGCCCTGAGCTCTGATCATCCACACTATTTATTGATTACAGTCACTTTGATCTACAGGGTAGGAGTAGAGAGATGGTGGAGTGAATCCATGAGCCAGAGATGAATCAGTGGGCTGAAACTGGTGTATCATTCTAAAGATTGATAACAGTGGCAGTTTGGGAGTTTCACAAAACAAGAACATGTGGTTATCTTTAGCTTATTATCTATGTACAGCTGGTGGTACTAGGGCCTTACAAGGAGCCTGCAAGTCTGGCTACGTCATAGTGCTATGAAGGGGTTTTACATCCTTGAGCACAGTGTTTATGGTAACAGAGCCTAGGTCACCCTGTGCCAGAACTTGAGGCATGAAGAGGACTTCCTCCTCAGAGGCCTCCTGTGGCCTTCTGCAGTTTGTTGTTCTTTGTTTATATGTTACTCATAACCAATTTATGTAGGCACTCCGTAAGTCCTTTCTCCTCTGCAGCTTTTCCCAACAATATTGCATCTATGTTTATGAATAAAATATGCCTGATATTTGCCTTAATTATGATATATACATTTTTATTGTAATATCAGGTGTTTCCAGAAGTTGTAGAATTAGTTAGAAAGATTTCCTCTTTTTTATTTTCTGTAAGATTTGGCCTGATCTGTTATTTGAAATTGTCTTGCTTTTTTATTGCTAAAAGGTTAGCTGTTCATCTTGCAATACTTTGAACTTAACCTGCCTTTTTTTTCTCCCATTTTAACATATTTTTTTCTTGGATGTTTTGCAGACGTTTCTGGATGTGGATTTCATTTGACTTGTTCTACAGATTTTTGGTTTGATACCTTCTTGAATTTTTGGTTTGATACTTTTTATTAGTTCGAGAATATTCTCAGCCATTCTCTTTTTACTAATTCATTATTTTCTCTCTATCTGGGTCACTGATTAGGAGTATATTAGACTTTCTTAGTTAATTTTATCATTTCCTAACCTAGTTTTCATAGTTGCCACCTTTTTTTTCTCTGTGTGCTATACTCTTGTTTAATTTCTTCTCACCAGTCCACCATCTTGCTAACTCTCTCTGTTGTTTTCAGTATAATAATATAGCCATTCATTGAGTTTCTCATTCAATTTTTATATTTTTACTTTCTGTGAGTTCTCTATTTTCAAGCTCCTTTACTTTTCCTTACAGCTTCCAGATCCCTGGAGATAGAGTTCACCTTGTGTTTTGCTTTTCAAATTCTAACCAGCATAGTTACTTTTTATTTGAATAACATAATTATATGATGACTTTATGGTCTATTTCTGCTGTTTTTTTGGTGAGGGGGGTGGACTGGTTCTTAAACAGAGTGTATTATCTTCTTGAGTATTTTTTTACTTTTTTAGAATTACTCGTAGTTTGAGGATAAATTATTGATGGGAATTCTCTGAGTTCTAAGATGAAGATGTGCTCCTCTAGAGAAGATTTTTGTTTGCTTTTTAAAGATCTTTGAAAGTACTACCAATCACCAACAACTTTACTGTAAATTTATAACTCATATTTTTATGGGTTAACTGTACAATGTGAAGTTTTGACTGCAAATTCACCTGAGGACCAGTCTGTAGTTACTATTTTGCAAAGCCAATTTTATAATATAGACTTGCCCCTGCAATTTAATGTTGGTGATTTATTCAAATAATATAATTGGTTGTGTTCAAGATTAACAAACCAACTTTGAGCTTTCATTGCAATTAGTCTGAGTACTTGAGGAATATGAGATCTGCTATTTTCTTTCGATCCTAGTTTCTGTGATAGCTTTATAATAACTGTGTAACTGAAAGGATCTGACGGCTACAAATGTATGAATTCATTTTAAGATTTAAGTGTAGATGGGTTTATTAGCCATTTAGTTATAAAATTCATCATTGGATGTTTACAGGAAGCTGAATTGGCTGAAGCCCAAAAACTTGTGATGTTTTTATGGCATTGCTTATTTGTAAACATTTTGCTTAATCAGCCTAAACTTTTAAGCAGTAAAAGAATAAATAGATGCTGTGAATAACAATTTAAGCATCAGAGTAGTTTTAAACACCTTTATTTAAAGGAGAATGCTACTCTGGTGCCTTTGTTAGCAATCAACACATGTATTTAATGTAAAGTTTTTCATCCTCCTAATTAAGTACTGAGTTTCTCAAAGGAAAAAAAATGCATACATTTTTAAAAGTCTCTTTAGCTTAGGGAAATATAATATTCACTCTAAAGTGACACTTGATAGATTTTTCTATCATCGCGCATCTGTAAGTTCAATTATTGTTATCTTCATTTATTTAGCTCCAAATTCTAAAGTAACAGATGTGCTGAAATAAATTTGATGCAAAAATTCTTGACAAAAATTTGCACATGTGTCACATATATTATGACATACATACTTATTCCCACTTAGCACAGATTCTTAGCACTCCACATAAATGAGACTGTGATTATGGTTCCCAATCTTATGTGCTTTTAGCTGTACAGAGATAGAATTCATTACACTTCAGAGTATAAAGTTAGTACTCCTTAGGTTGCATAAAACAGAAACCCACTCAGCTTGAGCAAAAAGGTAATTTATTAGGGCAGCAATATACCTGGGCATCAGGAATAGAATTAGAATGGCAACACACTAAAGAATCCATTAAATTTTTCTCTTGGTGCCTATCATGTCTACTTCTCTCTGTATGTCATGCTTTATTTTTCTCTGTGGTCTCAGAATAGTTTTTTCTTTTTCAGTCTCGTAGGTAGAAAACTACGAACACTTGCTATGAAATGTATGTAAAGTCATGAAGTAGTTGAGAAATACTGAATTGACTTTGTCTGGGTCTCAGTTCCCAATATACGTGTTGATGAAAGCAGAAGGGAATGTTTCCAGAAAAGAGATGCTGGAAGAAAATTTAGTAATTGTCTGTGTATAGCCAGAGGCTGAATGTGTGGCCCATGGAATCCCACTAATATTACCAGAAAGCTTGTTAGACATTTAGAATCTCAGCTCTACCCTACCCCTTATAAATTAAGATTTGCATTTTTCAAGATTCTCAAGCAATTTGTATCACATTAAAAATTAAAAACATGGTTCTAGTCTGTTAAAAAGCCAGGACCCAGGTGTGTGAAAATTGGTTTTATTTCAAGGTACATTTTACTCCTAACCAGACTTAACCATTTAGCTTCCTGAGTTAATCTTTTACATCCTGGAAGAATCCCTATCAACTGTCTTATAAATATGCTTTTTAAATTATAATATAAAGGTAATCTTTAGAATGACTGTGTATATTACTGCAAATTCATTTCCCCTAGTGGAAAATCAAATAATTTAAGGTACAGGTGGTGATAATGCGGGTCAATAGTTTCAATTTTATATATAAAAGCACAATATATCCACTGACAATGTATTTCTAATATTTATTAATTTTACTAGTATGATACATTTACATTAATTACAAAAAAAAACAGCTAATTTGGCAACTCAGATGGAAACAAGTAATCCAAGTGACCTAGGTAAAAATGTTTAACATAAGGGAAGTCCTTAGCTCTCAGTCATCATATACTTTTAATTTTCACATAGGTGTATGTTGTGGAGTAAAACAGTATTAGCTAGATGTTATTTATGTTTATTACATGCCAGAAACAATTTCAAATAATTTACATAGATATTCTGATTTATGTTTGCTTCTGTTTAGATTGTGACATAACAACAGTTTTTACATATATGGTTATTTTTAGCTAGATTTTCTTTTTTGTTTTTATCACTGTAGTATACATCTTGACTCTACAGCTTGGCATATGAAATTGAACTGACTTGGATTTGAACTGTGGTTCAACCTCTTGTTATGTAAGCTCAGGTTAGGCATATCTCTTAAGACTCAGTAAAGTAAAATAGTAAGTATACTTCCTATATAGAGTTATGAGGATTAAAAGAGAAACAAGTATATATTCTAGCATAGGAGAAACATCAATAAAAATTAGTTTTTATTATAATTATTTACTTTATTATACGCTCTTTCATAATTTCAGGACAGTAAGTTTTTTCGTGTTGTTTTTAGAAATAGTTTTACTCTATCTAATTACTTGGAAAAGGAGCTTTCTTCTTAAATTCAGCCTGTTTCTTAATGAGCCAAGTGTGGTTCCTTTGGGTTAGACAGTAATTGTCATTAGATCTCTTTTTCATATAGGAACTTGAAAACAGCATGTATTGCCTGAATTTGACTATAAAAGCCATTTGGAGTTTTTCACATAATCCTTTGTTTAGGTTGACTTCATGTAATCTTACACGGTTGTATACATACAATGTCAGAAACAGCTAAGCAGGGAGAAAAGTCAACATGGAAGACATTGTTTGGTGATGTTTACAGATATTTTGCCAAGTTTCTTTCCATAAATAGTACTCTAGCTTTCTAACTCAATATTAGATTTGCCACAGATATCCTATGCAACATATTAGATCCAAAAGGTTAGAAAGTTATGTGGTATATTTATGCCTCCCTATAATCACAAAGGCAAATCTAGATCTCATTAAAACTGATTTTAAAAATCTTTGCAAATAGCCTTAAATATCTCTATAAGACATGGGGTTAGGTGGAATATTATTCTGATTCAATATGGCATTTCTTATGTCTCATCTCATACACTTTCTAAGATGAAAAATGTAGGTAGAATGTATTTCACTTAAAAACACATTGAATTCTTTATTTTGGAGTTATAGCAGACTATAAATAATGCCATTCTTATTGTCTCAAGTTCAAAATGAACTGAGAGATAGATTTCGAGGTCAAAGAGCAAAATATCATGTTTATTTCCAATTATGATTAATTCTCAAAGGTGCATTTAAATGTAAGGCTAGGTTGTTTTGTTAATAATCCATTTCTGTATTAGACTAACTCATGCCATTAGTTGGAGAACTGTACAATTCAGAGTGGACATATGAGGCCTTTTTCCAGCCTCTTTTGAATCAGACAAAGAACAACTCAGCATACATGCCTCCTGCAGACAAAATAGAAGGGCAGCAGTTGCCAAGAGTCATGCATGGTTCTTTCTTCCAACATCATCATGGGGATAATTTCTCTTCCTACAATCAAGGTAATTTGAGCTTCTCCCTATTGTTTTCCCTCAAGATAATTCAGTGAGATGCCACACAATTTTGATTATACGATGGAATTGAAGGCTTTCTAAGAATTGGTAAATAACAGTATTTTAACATTCTGAATAGTTATTAGAATCTAAGTATAGACTATTCAACTGAAGTCTTCTAAACATTATTTTATATTTTATATAAGAATAAGTAGAGATTTACAACACTCTCAGAAATATAAAATCCAGCCCATTCTTTAGAGATATGAATTAAAATGTATTGTGACATTGAATATATATTTAAAATGCTGTTAAATTCCTTTTAAACATTGGCAATTAAAGGATATACCTTCTTTACCAAACCTCTTCAAGTTTGTGTATTTTCTTCTGCTCAACTTTCTTCCTAATATTTTAAGTTTAGGGATGGAAGGTAGCTCGTTGGTTAAGTCTCAGGGCAAAGCCTTAATTATAATGCAATTACATAGATAGAAATCTTAAGTATCAAATTTAGAATATGTTTTTACTTTTCTTTTTCACTGGATCAACTGAATTTACTTTGATTTCTCCAGCTCCAACCTCAATTAGACTCATTACATCATCATAAGAAGCTAATCTCTTCCCATGAAACCCTGTGTGTGGAATGCATAAGAAAGCCATAAAGACAAGATTTACTTGTCAAAGTTGTAGGCTCTAACATTTTATGAGTGGATAAAGAAACTTGAATTCTCCTTGCCTGTTTTTCCTTCTATGTTCTACCTTTATATTTGTTTCCTTTAATCTCCAAACTTCTTTAGAAGCTTATTTTCTTTTTATTTTTCAACATAAAAACTAAATTATAGCTATTGATTGATAGTAGGTAACAAAATACTATCGATTTGTAGTATGGTACAAATTTTAATACTATTGATTTTGTTGTGTGGTAACAAAATCACTAGCTAGTATACAGAAATCTTACATACTGTTTTCAAGACTACTGTTTGTGTGTTTTTTTAAAAACCTTGCAACTTTTATCACTGACTTTAAATGAAAAGTGTCTGAAACAGATTTTGTAACATCAGCTTTTCAATACAATTACCCATTTAAAAATACACATGTTGGGTATTAGTGACATTATTAAAGATGATTAAACTATTCTCTGTGGACAGTTTAATGGCATTCTTACTGCACACAAGCCCAGCCATCTGGTTTACCTAAAGAGAGTTTAAAGGATGATGTCATCAGGGTACCTCATCTACATTTAAAACACTGCACTGCATATACAAGAGTGTTATTGGAAACATATGTTTGGTTTAAGAAATGCCTGTCATTTCATTCACTGTGAACCAGATTCTATCAGTGACAAAAATTTCTCAGGAAGTAAGCTGGCATTTTTCAATTTATTAAATTACTGCTAAAAGGCACAACATCTTAAAAGTAGTCTCACTTCTTTTGCACCAATTATCCTACTTAATTTACTTTAAGGAGAAAGTTCCCCTATAAGAAACTCTGTGTACTATTGTTGAGAAGGCATAGCAAAGATTTAGATCCATTGACCAGCACTTATATTCCTCCGTGTTTAAAGAAAGGAAGGTCAACATTTAATCTCACTGCAAAATTATTGACGTATTTCCACAAAGAGTTTTTAAAAAATTGAAAAATTGCCTGAATTCAGAGAGGAAATGTAGAAATCATATTATGGGGAAAATTTAAAAGAAATGACCAGAACAATGTACTCTTTTGGGGTTTACTTAATGTTTCAGTGACTTCATTTTTAAAAGGAAGAGAGCTATAAACTACCCTTAAGGTACAGGGGAAATGATATCAGGTCTTAAGCAATAGAAATACATAAGATTAAAGACTTTGCAATAATTGTTGAGTGGATAATTATTACAAGTAGAATGTAAACATTTATAGGCTATACATTGTATCTGTACAGTGAATTTTAAGTTTGGCTTTAAAATATTACTTGAGAGGTTTCTCCTTCACATTATCATATAATTTCTTTAAGATATTTTTTCCTGAAAGACAAGAATATTTAGATTAGCAAAAATCATTTTGCTTACATTTGGAAGTAATCTTTCCTCAGCATTGAAGCAAGGTGGTAAATACCAAACAAAATCATATTATTGTGAGCAAGGATGAAGACAGAAAGGTTTTTGAATAGGCAACCATCTACCTCTGCTTACATGGCTTATTTGAAATCAATCTTGATGTAGTCAAATTATTCAATTCACTTGAAGTATAATGTTAATGTATTATACACTCATGTATTAATTGATATATTTCTTATGAAAGGTAACTCCCCAAATTAAAAAATGTATATAGTCCAATATGATAACATAAAATATATATAGTCCAATGTATATTATTGTTATCATATTATACTTTTATGTTATCATATTGGACTATATACATTTTTATAGTATATAGTCCAATATGATAACATAAAAGTATAATATGATAACATAAAAACATAATACGATAACATAAAAATGTAACTTAAAGCCAATGAAAGCAGATAAATTAACAATTAAAAGTGTGGATAGAAGCTACAAATGACCTAGAAATAACGTGGTCTCCGCAAAGCATATTTTATTCTTTTATTTGTTTATTTATGTATCAGATTGCATATACAGAATCATCTTGGATTTATCACATATCAAAAATTTAATGTTGTACTAAAATGTGGTATTTTTCAATAGGCTACTGAGTATCCATAAAGTTAGAGTTTAATAATTTCCAAACTGGGTTTCTTTTAGGAGATAATTTGGCATTGTAAGTTTTGGAAATAAAAAACAATCTGTGTTTTAACCCATTGGGATTAATCTGAAGATTAATTTAGTCTTTATTTACTAACTGTGTGGTTCAGTGTGAGTCACATAATCCCTTGGAGCCTGTTTTTTCATGTCTGCAAACTGGGAACATTTTAAGGTACTGTGCGTATGACACACGTTTATTACAGTTACTGGGACTGACTAACAAACTTCCAAAATGTAGTGTTATGAAACACCCATGCTCATGGATTGTGTAAGTCTACAAGTCAGACAGAGCACATTTTAATTTTTCAGTTTTCTTTTCTGCTCTGCAAGATCTTTGGCCTCAGCTGGAAGATTTGAAGATGGAGGCTAGAATTATCTGAAGAAATCACCAACTCATATATCTAGAGTTGATGCTAGCTGTCATGCGAGGGCCTCAGTATCTCTGCACATGAGCTCGCTCGGTAAGGGCTAGTTAGACTTTCTCACAGCAAGCTGGGTTGCTAGGGTAATTGTCTTGAGAGAGCAACAAGTAGAAACAGCATCCTTTATGTAACCTAGCCTACAAAATCACATGACATCATACTGCAGTGTTCTGTGGATTAAGGCAGCCACAAGCCCTTGTTGGATTCAAGTAGAAGAAAAACAGAACCCAATCTATTGATGGGAGAATTTCCATTCACATTATAAAAAAAAAAAAAAAAAAGCATGCGGGATGGGGTTGTATATATTGTGTGATTATCTTTAGAAAATTAAATCTTCTGTAGTACTCAACATACAGAAGCTATTATTACTTTTATGTAATATAGCATGAAATTGTGGAAAAAGCAAGGATTGGTGGTCAGGACATTTGCCACTTTTAACTTAAAAATCCTCAAGGACCTAGAAATAGAAATTCCATTCGACCCAGCAATCCAATTACTGGGTATATACCCAAAGGATTATAAATCATTCTATCATAAAGACATTTGAACACATATGTTCATTGCAGCACTGTTTATGACAGCAAAGACATGGAACCAATTCAAATTCCCATCGATGATAGACTGGACCAAAAAAATGTGGCACATATACACCATGGAATACTATGCAGTCATAAAGAATGATGAGTTCATGTCCTTTGTAGAGACATAGATGAACCTAGAAACCATAATTCTCAGCAAAATGACACAAGAACAGAAGACCAAACACCACATGTTTTCACTCATAGGTGGGTGATGAACAATGAGAACACATGGGCACAGGGAAGGGAACAACACTCACAGGGCTAGGTAGGGGGGTGGAGGGGAGGAGAGGGGTGGCAGTTGGGAGGCACGGAGGATGGGGAGGGATAACAGTTAACCACCATGGCATGTATGTACCTATACAACAATGCTGCAGGATGCAGGACATGCACATGTACCCAAGCGCCCAAATACCAAAAAAAAAAAAAAAAAAAAAAAGCCAGCAGATTTATTCCCTGGCTTCTACACGATCTGTAAGTTCAATTCTTTACTTTTTCATGTAACAAGAGACAGGTGCTGCTGCTCTCACTGAAGTTGACCTACAGTGAAGAAAAAATAAAACCATTGCAACCATACTGTAGTAACTATAAATAAAACTATCAGTGTGCTACAGGAAATGAAGATAACTAAATGTGGAAATTAGAAACGAGCAGTTGTTTATCAAAACACATGGACTATTGATTTGTTTCTGCTTCTCATTGGTTATGAAATTTTTTTTCCTTAATGTACTTTAGTTTCTCCTTCCATTTGATGACATGCAATTCATAAAACATATTTCAAAATAAATGAAAAATAAGCATGGGGTCCTTGAGATACAAATATGCTAAGACAAAGAACAGATGTTATTAGCGTGAATGGTAACATGCACAAACCAAAGACATAAATTAACTATTTAGTTTTTAAGTCATAAATATACTCTTCCCACCACCAAATTCCCTTTAGAGCATAGGTCATGACTTTCATTTTAATTGTTAACCTATTCTTTGACAAGCAGTGGTCAACTTAACTGGTTTAGCAGAATATTAATGAGGTTATGTCCATATATCCCTGGGGACTGGCCTCAATTTAATCCATTTAACAGAGGAGGCTTCTACCTTGTGTTGGGTCCAGTCATAACAAATAAAATCAATAAGGCCTCTCCCCCTTGCTTCAAGACCACATGATTGTCACAAGATGATAGTAACATAAACACGTGGTAAAACTCAAAGATGCCAGGAAAAGTTGAAATTATGAAATGACAAGAGCCCTTTGTTCTACAGAGAAAAGCCAACGGTGTGGGTGGGGGAGGATGAAGATGGAAAAGGATAATAAACTTTTTTATTATAAAGTAAGACATGAACACATACACTAGCCTAGGTCTGCACAGGGTCAGGACCATCAATATCAATGTCTTTTCATCTTGCAAAACTGAAACTCCACACCCATAAAGCTGTAAGTTCCCATTCTCCTCTACCCACAACTCCTGGCAACCACCATGGTACTTCCTGTCCCTGTCAACGAGATCTCTATAAATAGAATATCCTAGATTACTCTTTTTCCATGGCAGATACATGAATACTAATTCTCTTCTTTCTTTTAACACATGTCTGGTGAAGATGTAGGGGGAAAAAATGAATCACCTGAGACTTGTCCTATTTAAGGACAAGTCACTTGTTCTTACAAAAGTAAGGGCTGTACAAAAGTATTTTTGGACTTTTGTACTGTACAAAAGGACTGTCAGCTGTACAAAAGTATTTTTTCTTTAAATTTTTATTTTATAATCTTTTTTTCTATTTTTGTTCTGTTGTTTTTGCTTTCTTGGGTTTCTTTGCCTCTATTTTTCTTTTTACTTTTTAAACTTTTTTATTATAAAGTAAGACATGAACACACACACTAGCCTAGGTCTGCACAGGGTCAGGACCAACAATATCAATGTCTTCCACCTCCACATCTTGTCTCACTGGAAGGTTTTCAGGGTCAATAACACACATGAATGAAACTGTCATGTTCAGTGATCACAGTGCCTTCTTCTGGATAGCATCTGAAGAACCTGCCTGGGGCTGTTCACAGTTAACTTTTGTGTTTTATAAGTAGACAGAGTATACTCTAAAATAACAGTAGAAAGTATCCCATTGTAAATGGATGAACTAGTAAGACAGTTGTTAATTCTCATTATCAAGTATATGTGATATCAAGTATATGTGCCAGCCTTTTATGTGACTGGCAGCACAGTAAATCTGTCTTATATCAGGATTGCCACAAACACGTGAGTAGTGCTCTCTGCTGGGAGTGAGCAGGGCTAGAGCTCACTAGGCAATGGAAATTTTTCAGTTCCATTTCAATCTTATGGGAAAACCATCATACATGGAGTCCACTATTAGGAAGTGCATGACTGTATATTCTATTTATGAAAAGAACAAAAAATTATAGGGAGAACCATTCCGTATTTGTCAGTTTTGCCTATTAAAGCCCCTCCTTTGTTTCTCCATTATCCATCAGTACTGGTTTGTGGGAGCACTCTCAACTGAGAAGAGTCAGCATGGGTATAGTTGGTGTGGCAGAAAGGAGACCATCCTTGAGGAAGAACATGATGAAGAAGTAAAGGAAGTGGCTGGGTGCACTGGCTTAGGCCTCTAATCCCAGCACTTTGGAAAGCCAAGGCAGGTGGATCACCTGAGGTCAGGAGTTCGAGACCAGCCTGGCCAATGTGGTGAAACTCTGTCTCTACTAAAAATATACACCATGGAATACTACAAAGTCATAAAAAAGGATGAGTTCATGTCCTTTGCAGGAAGATAGATGAAACTGGAAATCAAACATCCTCAGTAAACTAATGCAAGAACAGAAAACCAAATACTGCATGTTCTCACTCATAAGTGGTGGCTGAACAATAAGAATACATGGACACAGGGAGGGGAACATCTTACACCAGGGACTGTTGGAGGGTAGGGGGTTAGGGGAGGGACAGCATTAGGAGAAATACCTAATGTAGATGATGGAGTGATGGATGCAGCCAACACCATGGCACATGTATACCTACGTAACAACCTTGCATGTTCTGCACATGTGCCCCGGCACTTAAAGTACAATAAAAAAATAAGAATTAATTTAAAAAATTGGCCATGTGTAGTGATGTGTGCTTGTAATACCAGCTACAGGGGAGGCTGAGGCAGGAGAATCACTTGAACCCGGGTAGTGGAGGTTGCAGTGAGCCAAGATCGTGCCATGGCACTCCAGCCTGGGAGACAGAGTGAGACTGTCTCAAAAAATAAATTAAAAAATAATAAGAAGAAGTAAAGGAAGGAGAGGACACTGAAGTGGGAAGTTGCCACCTGCAGAGGAGGGAGTGTCAGGACAGGAATTGCAGCTCACACAGACCAGGGCTGTGGCCACGTGGAGCTCTTTATGGACAGTCGTGGAGCAGGTCACACTGTGAAAGAAAAGATAAAAGGGATAGGAAAGCAGTTGAGAAGCTCAAGTTTCAGAGAATTCAGGGAGCTCCCTAAGTTCAGTTCCAGCATCTTTGAAATGTTCTTAAAAGGGCAGAAGTCACGATTTGAAGTTATATATATATGTGTGTGTGTGTGTGTGTGTGTATTTATAGATATAAAATGTATAGTGTCTGGCAGTGTCCATCATGGCCGATGCCAGTCTAAGTAGATCCGTGGTGACAATTACAACATGACACATCCGTTGCAGAGATCAATTAAAGCAAGATTGTCCTTTTGCTCAGCATACACAACTCAGGCTATGGTGCATGGCTTGGAAGGCCGAGTTCAAGGATAGATTTCAACCATATCTTGACTCCTCAATGGCTACTTTGTGAAGTCTGCATCTTACAAACTATCAAGGTCAACAGGAGCTTTGAGGTCAGTAGGACCCAGCTTAAATTCCCATCTCTGGCTCTCACTAGATATAGCACTTTGCTAGGTTAGCATTCTGAATTTCAACGCTTCTACTCATAAAAATGAGGATAATTACATCTGCCTGGACATAAGTTACATATCCTGTTAGCAAAGAAAAATAGATGAACTAATAGATGCTAGTACCCACTCATAAATTCTCAATCCATATCTAAGCTCTCTCCCTCAGATATTGGTGTTTGAATACTTCCATCAATTTATGCATAAAGATTCAGTTGTAATGAATACATTTTGTCTTTTAGATGGTGGTCCATATTGAAGAATGCTGTCAGCAAACTGTCCCCAAACTGACTTGAATTTAAATAAGCAAGCTTTGTATTTTATGCTTCATTTTCTTTGGATATTTTATAGATAATGATGGAATTAATATTTAGATTGTCTATGGAAAAGGAATTTCTCAAGAAACCAGAATAATGCTATAAACAAAATCAGATGAGGAATATTTTACCAATCTAAGAAAATGAACTCTTCTAAACAAATACAGCCCCAAGTTACATATTTACAAGAGCTACACTGCAAGTAAACTCATTTACCCATCTTGGCCATGTCAGTTGTTAGTTTGGATTACATATTCATCATTAGTTTCGATTATAAGAATTTAGAAATAACAGAATTACCTTACATTAAAGCGAGTCTCAAGAGACTATTAAAAAGTATCTTCCCTCCTCTTAAAACATCAACATTTACAATGAACTGATTCTACATGAGGTACACCATGTGTCCTTTCATCTAAGTGTCATAAGGCATCATTATATGGCTGTAGTCCAGCAGTTTCCATAGGAATACATATGGATTCTACTGTCCCATAAAACTTAAATGGTACATATAATCAATAAATCAATATATGGGCTGGGCACAATGTCAGTAATTCCAGTAATCTGGAATACCAAGGAGGGAGAACTGTTTGCGGCCAGGAGTTTGAAACCAGCCTAGGCAACATAGTGAGAACCTGTCTCTACAAAAATCTTTTAACAAATTAGTTGGGTCAGTGGCACATGCTTGTACTCCCAGCTACACAGGAAAGCAAAGTGCAAGGATTATTTCAGCCCTGGAATTCAAGGTTACAGTGAGCTATGATCATACTACTGTACTTCAGACTGAGTGGCCAATGACAAACTATCTCTATAAAAAACAAAATATTAGGAGGCTGAGGTGTGAAGATCACAAGGTCAGGAGTTTGAGAATAGCCTGGCCAACACAGTGAAACCCCATCTCTACTAAATATACAAAAATTAGCTGAGTGTGTTGGCAAGTGCCTGTAATCCCAGCTACTAGAGAGGCTGAGGCAGGAGAATCGCTTGAACGCCAGAGGTGGAGGTTGCTGTGAGCTGAGATCGTGCCATCGCACTCCAGCCTGGGTGACAGAGCTAGACTCCATCTCAAAAAAAAAAACAAAAACCTAATAATAAAAATAAAAACAAATAAAGTAAAATAAATATAGATCATGCAGACATATAAATAAATATAGGTCGTATACATCAGATGCCCATGGTCACTACACAATCCTAAACTACCAGGATAGATGAAATCAATTCAGTTCAATTCAATTCAATTTAATTCATTTCAGTTCAATTAAATGTAACTTTTGTTGCAATGTAGCAAATATGTTAATATAATGTTTCTTTCTTCATATGTTCTTTCTTTCAACTACAAGAGTAATTTTTATGCTTAGTAGAATGAGGTTGCACATGTATCTCACTTTAAGGTGTGCCACACAGATCCCTAGAGAGGTGCAATTTCAGAAGGTAAGGTCAAATTTATTTTATAATACTACGAAGGTGTGACATGCCTGCTTTACTGTGTTGCCATTTCCACTGACGACACAAAAACAATGATGAGAAAAACTGATGGCGATTTTGCACCAATCAAGCAACAGCACCATGTAGTAGCAGAGAAAAGGTCCAGTGCCACTTAAGAAAGTCCTTGAGGGTGCAGGGAAAATGAATGATTGTTTTAATAAATCATAACACTTGAATATGTAATGCATCCCTAGGGCATAGTGAAGCCTGAGGGGGTTCTGGAGGAACAAACATCTACATAATCACATTTTGAGCTGAACTGGCTGCTTGGTTTTCCATTGAACACCTCTTTATTTAAAGAATGATAGACAAACTATCACTGCTAAGATCTGAGTATTTGTCAGACAATTTTAAAAATTGAATGAGTCTTTTACTTCAAGGAAAATGACTCTCATGACAAAGTTAAAATTTTCTAATGAAAATTAGAAAATTTTCAAAAACTTGTATCTATCATCATGAGATTGACATTTTTTCAATGCTTAAAGATCTTTCTAATGAAATACATGTTAATATCAACAAATGTATTTTTTGAAAATAATGTATAGTACAGTGTATAAATATTTAAAAGAACTCTTAGCTCAATGAATCATTATTTTTCAAATGACCAATGTATGAGGTACAAAAATCATGCATATACAAAAATATTAATTTAACACAGACGCTCAACCAATAGATTTTTATGTGAGAAAATACAAAATGTTTATTTTCATAACCCCATATCTAAATTGCATTCTAAAATTTAAGATTATATCATTTGCCAATTTTTGTTATAGTCTCAAAAAATATACTCAGTTATTTGAAACAAATGTTAAAATACTAATTTCTTTCTCAGCTATACATAAAACTGGATTTAAAAATATTTAATTAAAACAATATTGTCCAACAAATTGAATATAGAAGCATATATAATAATCCATATAAAATATTATAAGCTAATAATAATTCAAAGAAAGCTAAAATGGCTATGCAAATGTAAGGCAAACTTGATTTCAGAGTAAAAAAAAATATTACTCAGGATAAAGAAAGTAATTCATCACATAAAAGGTATTAATCCAAGAAAAATACATGGCAATTTTAAGCATTTGTGTATCTAATAACAGAGCTTCAAAATACATGAAGCAAAAACTAATAAAACTGCAATGAGAAATAGACAAATTCACTATTTTAACAGATGATTTAGATACATCTCTCTCAATAACAAATTTCACAGGCATGAGAAATATCAGTAAGGATCTCAAAGCCTTTAACAACACTGTCAATCAACTTGACCTAACTGACATTTATGGAATACTTCACTCAACAGCACTAAAATATGTGATCTTTTCAAGTGGTAATGGAACATTTACCAAGATAGAGCATATTATTGGCCATAAAACAATTATAAATACATTTCTTAAAGTTCAAGTCATATATAGTCTCTAATCACACAGATCCTTGGAAAATATCCAGGTATGTGGAAACAAAATAGAAAACTTTTAAATAAATCATGGAACAAAAAAAGCAATCACAAGGGAAAATAGAATGTATTTCAAGCTGCATGAAAATAGAAACACAGCATATCAAAATTGAAGAGATGCAACCAAAGCATTCTTTAGAGGAAAATTGATAGCTCTGAACATCCACAGTCAGAAAGAATAACAGTCTTAAATCACTGATCTCAGCTTTAACCTTAAGAGACTAGAAAAAGAAGAACAAATAGAGCCCATAGTAAACAGAGGAAATAAATTAACCAAAGATCAGAGCAGAAATCAATGAAATTGAAACCAAACAATATAGAAATATAAACAAAAGTAAACTGTATTTTTTGAGATCAATAATATTGACATGTTAGTAGTCACATGGACCAAGTAAGATTTTATAAAGAATATAAATATCAAAAATTTGAGATATGATATTACTGCTTATTTAAAGGATAATAAAGGAAATTAAGAAAATTTTAAGCCAACAAATTTGAAAACTTAGATATTAAATTTTAAAATTCCTTGAAAGATACATGCTATCAAAACTCACTGAAGTAGAAGTAGATAATCTACATAAGCCTATAATTATAAAAGAAGTTGAATCTGTAATTAAAAACCTGCTAATAAGAAAATTCTAATGCCAGGTAGCTTCCCTAGTGAATTCTTCCAAACATTTAGCAATGAAGCATTAGCAGTTATGTACAAACTCTTCCAGGATATTCCAGAGGAGAAAACATTTTCCAATTAATTTTGAGACCATTATTGCTCTGACAGGAACAACAAAGCCTTAACAAGGAAAGACTACAGCCTATGATCACTCATAAACATACCTGCAAAAAACTAAACAACATTTTAACAAGTCAAATATAACAATACATAAAAAGAAAAATACATCATTACAAAGTAATTTTATTCCAGAATATGTCTTTTTAATTGTCAAGTCAATTAATTCCTCATATAAACAAACTATACAAGCAAAAAAAGATCATCCCAATAGATGTAGAAATGCTTTTGAAAAATTCCAAATTCATGTATGATTAAAAAAACACACACATCTCAAAAAATTACAAATAGAAGGATACTTCCTCAACCTGATAAAGGGCATCCATGAAAAACCAACAAGGAATAGCATAATTATAATGAAAGCCCGAACACTTTCCACCTAAGCTCAAGAAAAAAGGGAGAGATATCTCATCATTTCTATTCAAACTTGTAAAATAGTTTCTAACCAGTGCATTTAAACAAGAAAAAGAAATAAAAGACATTCCAATTGGAAAGCAAAATTTTAAAGACTTTATTTGTAAATAACAAAATCACGTAGGGAGAAAGTTAAAGAAACCTATCAAAAAAGCTACTAGATTTAGCTTATCCCAGTTATGTGTATGTTTGTTTACACATACACACACTGTAGATGATACAAATAATATTTCACATTTGTATTTAAGAGAAAATTTAATATTTCAAATCATTTTTCCCAGGTGTTATAGTATTTTATTCCTATTGCTGCAAACTTAGAGACATATAAACAACATAGTGATTTCCCAAGAAACTAGGAAAGTGACAGATTGAAATTCTCTTCTGAGATAAGATTCTATAGAAACTTTATCTACATTCCATTCCTAATGAGCCATAAGTCTGCACCATCTAGATTCCCCTTACTATACCCCAGCCAGATCAACCCTCAGAGTTAATGTCTATCCTGAATTTAAACCTCTTCATCAGAAATAAGTCTGATATGAGAATGAAGTGGAGTGAAGACTGGCATACTCACCTAAGATAGGGTTCCAAGTTTCATTATTATTACCCTTGTGCTAAATAGATATTGTCCTGAATATTCACAACTTCCTTGTCAACTTTTAAAGCTTAAGCATTTTCTCTGGCATTTTTTAAAAACATGGAATACAATTTGAAGAATTTGGTATTCTCAGATGTGAGTTAATTTGTTTTGTTTTTAAAATAGAGCTCTGCAAAATAGACTAAAGAACTTTCTAGATATCTGGGGTGACAGACTACAAGATGTACAGTTACCCTCATATACAAAGTGCATTTGATAAATAGATGAAGTTTTTTTTCGCCATGCACAGTTTTAGTCACTGAGGATGCAAAGATAAGAGACTCTATTCTGGAGACCCTTAAGACAGGTAGGAAAACAGATGTATGAGCACATCTTGATGATGCACTGTGGTCAACTCTTATGAAAGTTGAAGGAAAAGGAAAGGGAAGGGAAGCAGGAAGAAGGTTTATCCTCAATAAGAGGGACATGAAAGAGGTGACAATTGACACAAGGAAGGAATAAATAGAAAATGGAAAACCCCTTGGAAAAATGTGCAATTTTATCTAGTTTCTTTGTTTTCAAGAGAGATAAAATTCCTGAATGACTTCAAATGAACGCTATTTTATAACATGATACTGGAGATAAGTATTCTTCTGTTAGCTGCTCTTATTGACCAAGTCCTGGCTGCGGCAGATGCTGGCAAGTGTCCGCTAGACACCTGCTACCAGCTGGTGCATCCATGGACCACACTCACTGGATTGCTAATAACTCTTCACAACCAACTTTTCCTCTGGAGAACTACCCTGAGCCAAAGGAAGGAAGCCATTGATACACAGGCAGGAAGGTGGGTACAAAAGGTGGGGCCTTCTTGACAGTACAATTTGTGCCTGAGAACTCCCCATGGGAACAGACTGAAGTGTCTCCAGTTAAAAGCATCTTTCTGCTTAGAATTTTTACTACAATTCTATTCCACATCCTCTACTCCCCTCCTCCAAAGAGTACTTATCCAGTAAATCGCTTCAATAAGAACTTTCATCCCAAGCTTTGCCTCAAAGGGACTTCAGTAAAACCACAAACTTAATATATTAGTCAGGATGGTAATAGTTAACCATAGTTATATCCATTTCAACACTCGATTCCTTCTCATCTATACTTTGTATACTTTTGTTGTAAATTAATATATCATTTTACCAACTTTACCATAGACACACTACAATTTTCTTATTTTTCTATTTCTTTTAAAAACTACCATTGTTACTCCAATTTTACCGTATAACATTCTTTTTTTTTTCTCTCTAATAGTATCAGTAGCTTTCTTCCATTTGTAGGCTATTTCAGTAGCCTTAGCTCTCTGAATCTTTTTTGAATTTTTTTTTTAAATTGTGACACTGTAAGAAGGAAAAACACGTATATTCTTTCTCTTTACTCTTTTATTTTACAGATGCTTTTAATAATAGTATCCATCATGTAAGATGGAAAATGTTACATTTATTGAACTAACTGAAATAAATGTAAAATCTAAAGTAATAGGAATATTATAATCACTACTGCATTTGTAATGTAGCAAGAGAAAATCAGTATTTAGTTCATCATAGTCCTAGTAAAATGATTCACATTTTCTGAATAAACTTTATTGGCTGCTACTATCATTAATCATTCCTAAAGTTTTTAGTGAAATAACTATAAGATAATAATTACATAGTTCCCTTTCTATGTTTAAACATTAAAAGAATTGGAATATGACATTGATATGGTTTGGCTGTGTCCCCACCCAAATCTTATCTTGAATTGTAGTTCCCATAATTCCCGCATGTCATGGGAGGGACTGTTGAGAGGTAATTGAATAGTGGGGGTAGTTACCCTCATGCTGTTCTTATGATAGTGAGTTAGTTCTCATGAGACCTGATGGTGTTATAAGGAGCTTTGCCTGCACTTTGCTTATCCTTCTCCTTCCTGCCACCATGTGAAGAAGAATGTGTTTGCTTCTCCTTCCACCATGATTGTAAGTTTCCTGAGACCTCCTCAGCCCTGCTGAACTATGAGTCAATTAAACCTCCTTCCTTTATAAATTATCCAGTCTCAGGTATGTCTTTATTAGTAGCATGAGAAGGAACTAATACAGAAATTTTAACAGATTATAAACAAAAAACAAAGACTCTGAAGACAAATTTTGATTATACACATCTCGAGTTAAATTTTTATTATTGGTTCTGAGAATATAAGATATCAACTACAGAGTACCTGTAATTTTTCAGAATGATATGTTTTAGAATTCTACAAATAATATAGTTTCATAATGATTGAGAAGTTTTGCCTTTACATCAAAAGAACACAAGAGTTAAACTAAACTGCAAACTGAAATTATATGTCTTAAAAATAACATGCTTTTCCCACCAGTATCGTGTCTCTTACCTGAAGTCAGAACCTGCCCTTCTACCATTTTCTGGAATCCCAGGATCTGGACACATGTCAGAGACCAGTGCAACACCTCCTTGGCTCACTGTAACAGAGAGAAATATTGTTAAAATACTGTGTAGTTACTGAGGAAATTCACAGATGAAAAATGTATTCTAGGCATTTTTAGTTCTTCAATGATCATAACTTAAGATGTGATCGCCAAAGGAATTCAGACACCTTAAATACATTCAAATAAATGGGCATTCTCATTGGTGAAAATCAAAGATGTCTTTTCCAGTGTAAGGATGATAATCTTTGGTTTTATCTCTCTCATTATTAAGAGGTCAAAATTTAATAAAAAACTTATTCCTTATGACTACTATTATGCCAGGTCACAACTAACAGCATGATGAGAAAAATACATACATTTAGAGAGAAGAAAGCCTTCACTCGTTCCCATAGATAATAACAGAGATGATATTTACTAAGATCTATACATAAGATACTTTTTATAATTACTTATATTTTAAACAACAAAGTGATTATCATTGATCTAAAAACCATAGTGGTTCCTTTGTTCATGTGCATTGATTTATTTCTTGAATTTCATGAAGAAATTTGTCTCCCGTTGGGACTTGCACCATCACAGAATAGTTTCTCAAAAACTCATTTGCTTATTGGACAGAGTGGCTGTCACTTCAACTTCATTTCACCCTGTATAATTTGTTGAATCAAACTAAGGCATTTCTTTTTTTCTTTTCCCAGGAAGTTGCTTAACAGAGGGCTTGGGACCCAATTCAGTGTAATGAGATGTGAGGAAGTCCATAGGAGTGCTTCTGGGAAACATTACAGTATGCTAATAAAGAATGTATCTATTTTACTCTGAAAATTTATGTGTCCAGATTTCAAATGTTATAATCCAAGGATGGAGACAACAGCATGTATGGAACAGAATAGATTTGTCAAGTACCTGGACCTGCTACCTTATTGTTGGGGCAGAAAATCAACCAATTTAGGAGTAATACCCCAATTCTGAACATTTTGTTGTATTTATTATAGTTTGTTTACTATAGTTTAAATCAATTGAATTGGTGATTCTATTATTTGCAGCTGAAAAGCATACATATAAATATACATTTTCTCACATATATTTTAAATGATTCCATAAGAAGAAAACAATATAACACTTTTACATGGTTGGTGGGAGTGCAAATTAGTTCAACCATTGTGGAAGACAGTGTGGCGATCCCTCAAGGACCTAGAAATAGAAATTCCATTTGACCCAGCAATCCCATATACTCCAAAGGATTATAAATCGTTCTATTATAAAGACACATGCACGTTTATGTTCATTGTGGTACTGTTTACAATAGCAAAGACCTGGAACCAACCCAAATGCCCATTGATGACAGACTGGACTAGGAAAATGTGGCACATATACACCATGGAATACTATGCAGCCATAAAAAATGATGAGTTCGTGTCCTTTGTAGGGACATAGATGAATCTGGAAACCATCATTCTCAGCAAACTGACACAAGAACAGAAAACCGAACACCGCATGTTCTCACTCATAGATGGGTGTTGAACAATGAGAACACATGGACACAGGGAGGGGAGCATCACACACTGGGGTCTGTT